>PVIR01024659.1:0-25675 GCA_004026965.1 Petromus typicus | reverse complement strand
GACAGGCGCCGGAACCACTGAGCTATATCCCCGGCCCTCTCATGTTAATTTTTAATGTTAGGTAAAACCCTTCAGTGCCTGGTATATAATAATTACTAGATAGGAAGTACCATTTTCATTAATAAGGACAAGATGGTGAATGTCTTTACCTCCATTTTTAGTAGGCTGATTTTAATTACTGCTAAGAATATCACCAAAGGAAGTCTATGGCTCTAGTATTTTATTTTAGGTGTTTTGCAACAAGATCTTGCTCTATAACCCAGGCTGGCCTTGAACTCATGATCCTGCTGCCTCGCTCTCCCAGGTCCAACATTGCAGATGTGTGCCACTTCACCTAGTTACTGCCTTCTTTCCATTTTTCTGGCTTGTTTTATTTTGGTGAGAACTATCCTGGACCCAAGAGGGATTAAGATGCATGCAGCCCCTGGAAGCCCTTGGTGGAGGATGCATGGCTCAGAGGTCCGGGGGTAAAGGAAGTAACATAGAGCCAATTTGCAGTTCTTTCCTGAAACGCTTCATCCAGGAGTGAAGTACCAAGAACTGGCTTGGTGCTGGTACTCTTAGCCTCCTTGCTGTGTCCCACCGAAACAGATGCACACCTTCTCCCACAGCTTGGGATCTGACTTTAGCAGGTTTATACTTAATCATGTTTTATCAGAGATAATCAAATTAAGTTCAAAATGTCCTTTATGTCCAAGGCCCTTTAACGCAATTGGAAAAGATTCTAGTAAGCTTCATCTTTAAGCTGGTCCCTCTGCCCTGGCTGTAGCTGGCATTCCAAGGGCTGGGAAAGCTACTGGCTCTTGTCCCTGAGCAAGAATACATGGTCCCTGCCAAGCAAGGACGGCCCTTACATGCGAAGGCCTCAGCTCCCACTCTTGACCTCAGGGATGGCTTAAACTCCCCCACACACTGTGGGGTTCCAGATCGTGGCCTTCAAACAGGAACAGAAGGGTAAATAAACAACAAGGTTACATTTCTTCCCTACGAGGTAATCTTAGCCCTCTCACACTCCACTGTTAGCTGTTATCATCCACCATGTCCCTTGAAGCCAAGGAAGCCACTGTGACATGGTCACTGAGCTTTCCTTTCTCCTTAGATTAATGAGAATGCAGAGCATAACGTCCAATAGCATTCTAGGGAAAAAATCCACGGTCAGGTGTAGTGGTGCTGCCTGTAGTCCCAGCACTTGGGAGGCAGAGGTAGGGGGATCACCATGGATTTGAAGCCAGCCTGGCCTAAGTTCAAGAGCAATCAAAGCTACAGAGTAAGACTCTATCTAAAAAAAAAAATCCCACGGGCTGTATTTTGCATCTGACGGAAGAACTTGGACCAGCAGAGACCTAAGTTCCAGCAGAGCCCAAAGGCTGGGGTGGGGCACAGAAGGGACACTGCGGTACTTCTGTTCAAAGTAGCTTAAAAACTTAAATCCAACCCTCTAAACATGATCATGTTGGAGGGGAGGAAACCCTGCAGTTCACATTTATTACCCTGTTGGAATACACTCCACAGGGCCGGGCTGTGGCTCAGCAGCACAGCATTTGCTTGGGATATGTGAAGTTCAATCCCTACTTCTGCAAAAAATATACTTTTCCCCATAAAGTCTATAAAACTGTTTAGAAAAAATTTATTTGAACATATGAAAGGAAAATTTAGAGACACCCGATAAAACAGAAGTTCCTTTGCAAGGTGACGCGAAGCCCTGACGGGTGGCCGTGAGCGGCGCCCAGTGCTGCCCCAGCCTGCGTCACGCCGTTCCGCTCTGAGCTCTCGGAGCTACAGGAGCCTGTGTCTGTGGCAGCGGCGCATCACGTGCACAGGAGAGGCCGGAGGTGGGGCACAGCTGGGGCTTCTCCTAATGCTCTTCCGGGCACAGGCTCTGAAGGTTCGTCTGAATGGCAGCAAGTAAGCCAGGGCCCGCGAAGCAGCAGTTAAAATACCGCAGCGCACTCCGTGGAGGGCTGTGTGTGCTCCTTTCATCCATCCCATCTGGATTTTTAAAAACGTGACCAGGAGGCACTTGGAGAGTGACCGCTTGGAACTTCAAACGAAGATGGTTCTGCTGCCTCCCGAGGCTCCTCTTCTGGGGGGCCAGCACCCTTCCTTCCAGAAGGCTCCCCTGACCCAGCTGCAGAAGGCACACGGCCGCGAGGCGGCTCACAGGCTGGCCTAGCGGATTGGCCTGAATGGAAACGTCACACCAGAGATGAAGGTGTGTCCAGGGTGCGTGGGCAGGGCGGGGTGGGCAGCAGGATGGGCTGGCACGGCCCCGTAGCCCAGCGGGGGCGTGTGGATGTGAGGGTAGAAGCCAGGAGGGAGCGCTGTGTGTGGTGACTGCTGCACAGGGCCTGAGATCACCAGCTGGAGCAGGCTGCAGAGACAACAAGGAGCGTTAGGACGGCCTGGCCACAGCCTTGTCCCACAGCACACGTGCTTAGGGCCGCCTCTAACCCTCTGCCCCTGTTCCCAAGACACGGAGACACCTCACACGCCCGCCAGTCAGGAGGGGCATCAGTGAAGGCCCATGTCGCGTGGGGGACAGATCAGCAGGTGACCCAGGACCGCAAGATTTAGCCAGAGGAAGAACCAGCAGGGGGAGCCAGGACCCAGCAGTGACCTGTGGAGTGGGGCTACACTGCAGGCCGTGGGTCACACACAAGCACCTCGGCCCGAGTGCTGGGATCACAGACCCCTGGCACATGCCAGCTCACAGTCATTCTGAACAACTCTGTCTCATGTGCTTTCAAGCATCAGCAGCCCCTTGGAAGCCAGCTTTTCAAATAGCCTGAAATCAGGAGTCTGGTACAGCACTCCTTGGACAGTTTACACCTTGACCCCAGCTCTCCTGTCTACGGGGCCCACACCCCCCACAACCTGCGGAGCTGTAACTCATCTGGCTCACAAGCTCCCCTATTCCAGGACAACACCAGGCCTGGCCTCAGGTCTCTGTGAACAAGCACTTGCCTCACTAGCAGCTCGGGTCCATACCATTTGCACCACCCTGCCCAGCTGCCTAGACCTTCCCTTTCCCTCTCTTGGTGGTACTGGATCAAACAAACCAAAATACACTCTAAGCCCTTTTAAAGTTCTGAGACAGAGTCTAAATCACACAGGCTGGGCTCGATGTTAACTGCCTTCTGCCTCAGCTTGCCATGGGGGTGGGAGTACAGGCCTGTGCCACTACGTCCAGCTCACTGAGTCCTTCTGAGACTCCAAAAAAGGGTTTCTCCTTTCTGCCCAGGGCTCCCAGCATCACTCACCACCTCCAGCTCCCTTATAAGGCTG
Source organism: Petromus typicus (assembly GCA_004026965.1). Classification (NCBI taxonomy): domain Eukaryota; kingdom Metazoa; phylum Chordata; class Mammalia; order Rodentia; family Petromuridae; genus Petromus; species Petromus typicus. The sequence continues at coordinate 22,390 of PVIR01024659.1, read as the reverse complement.
CTGTTAATCAACTCCTCAAGGCTACTCCCCATCAGAAACTGCCTGGTTCTTTGTGCTGAAGACACAGGCTTCCTCCCCTACCTGTCCCTGGCCTCCCACTCTGCTACAGACACACAAGCACTGCTGGCTTCAATCCAGGCCTTGCTGGGCTGGAGGGTCTATGCCAGTCTCTCCTCTCACTGAATGAAGGCCACTAGGTCTGGTTCCCCTTTCGCTTCTCATCGCGTGATGCTCGCTGTACCTTCTCTTCCCAGTCTGGCATGGCTGTGTCTTGTGACAGCCTGTCTTCCAGGCGGGCTGGAAGCTGTCTGGCCACTGTCCACTACTCTCAGGGGAAGGGATTGTTCCCTTGTGCAAAGGGGCTCCAAGGCTTCAGGAGGGCCTCAGGCATAGGATCAGTAGCACCCGCTTTCCCTTATCTTTACTTATAACACTTGGTAAGAAACTTGATCAAAAATTGAAGCCAAGGGGGGGCCAGGGATTTTAGCTCAGTGATTCTAGAACCTGCCTTCCAAGGGCAAAGTCCCTAGTTCGATCCCTGTAACCACATACCACAATGCTGGGAGTGGTAACTCACGCCTGTAATCCAAGCACTCGGAAGCAGAGGCAGGAGGATTGCTGTGAGTTCGAGACTTGCCTGGACTACACAGTGAGCTCAGGGTCAGCCTGAACTACAAAGCGAGACCTTGTCTCAAAAACAAACAAAAAAAAAAAATATTTGAACCCAGGGTTATTACAGAGGCAAAACAGAGATCTTCTATTTGAGCCTGCATATTTCCAGAAACTACAAGTGATTCCAGTCTAGTTCGAAAGTTGTGTAATACCAAAGAGACCATCAGAATTCAAAGTATTGCAAGTGGAATTCCAAAGTATTTTCTTGAGGCCCAGAAAGACAGAGCAGCAGGTCTGCTGGAGGACAGTGGCCCGGGTGGCTTGTCCCTGCTGTGATGGGACCCCACCTGCATTGACTCTTTCCCTTCACTGGGAGAACATCAGTGAGCTGGACGAGCAGGTGTCCACATGTGGAAGCCTGCCTTCCTCCACGTGCAGCCCAGCCCCAGCCTCCAGTCCTGCACCTGTCTCCCTCATCTCCTGGTCAAACTCTCTGACTTGACAGACCCAGGGAGCCAGGCCCTGGGGGCCTGGAGATCCACAGTCCAGCCACACTACCCAGTTCCCTTGTCCACACCATCTGCCAAAGCCAACCCTCAAGTCCTGTGCTTGTTAACGACCAACATGAGATGTGAAATAGTATTATAAATCCTACCAACTTAACTCAGTTGTTTTCAATTCTATAAACCCTGGCCCAGTTCTGCCTTCAACTATAAGTATGTCTTGCATCTTGGCCTCAATGACTATCTTCAATGACTATTTTCACCAAGCTTCCCTACGCCCTGGATCAGCTTCTTCCGAGTGCCTTCCACTTACAAGACTGCATTTGTAGGAGACATTGTTGTGTATATACTTTTTGCTTTCTTTGCCAACAACAGATTCACAGAAGTGAAAGTCCTAAGTTATTACAGGAAGACGATGGTGACAGCAGCTAGCACTTGCTAGATACCACATTGCAAGTACTGTTCCAAGTGCCAAGGGGCACCTGAGGCAGGAACTATGATTTTCTTTTCTGATAAGAAAACAAGTGACAGGAGACAGAAAATTTGCCCAAGATTTTAAGGAGAGGAAGCAGCAGTGTGCGACCCTGGTCCTGCTCTCCAGAGCACAGCTGAGTCTATGGAGAGGTTTCCATGTGGCAAGGGTGATGAGTTTACAAACACCACCTTCTTTAATCTGGGCCACTAGCCAGGAAGGTGGCAACGGTGCCCATCCTCTTTCTACGAGAGGAAAACTAAGGCTCAGAGACCAGTGAAGAGGTCGCCCAAGGTCATTGCAAGTCACACAGAGCATCACTCAGAAAACCAGGACCCCTCTGTCAGAACCGACGCTGCACTCTGGGCTGGTGGCTCTGCAGTCCTCCCCCAAGAATGTAACTCTGTTTCCTGATGGTCAGCACACTAACCTCCCACCAAACAGAAGCAGCCCCCGTGAACTGGGGTGGGCTCTGGCTTCTTCCCATGGACTTGGCCCATGCTGACGCTTTACTTAGGATCTTTCTCATGCGGATGAAGCTGACATTTCTGCTCCCCTTTATCAGGTCCTTACAAAAAGAAGATACAAACCTTGTAGCCCAACCCGCCCCAAGGAACCCAGGACAAAGGGGTCTGCTGTACTTTGCCTCCCACCACCCCTGTCCCAGCAACGCCAGTGAAAAAGGCACCTACTTGTTATGAGGCAGCCGGGAGCACAGGGTCCTCAGGTCATCTGTAATGAAGGAGACGCGGTTAGGAAGAGGCTGGACACAAGCGAACTGTTTGCTGAGGCTGTTCTTTTCCAGGATGCTAGCAGGTCGGCAACAGTGCCTGATACTACGTATTTCCAGCAATGCTTTTGGAAACTGGGTTCTCCTTTTCCAGTTTTTGCTTAAAAATGGGTCGAAAAGAATGTTTCAGAGTAGTGGTTTGGTATTTATGAAGTTCTTCAGGGGTTCTTTGTCATGGAAGTATCTTATTTTCCCATCAATTCTGAGTTTTGCAGGATACATCAATCTGGGTTGGAGGTTGTTTTCTTTCAGAACCTGAAATTCTTCACTCTAAGGTCTTTTTGACTTGAGGGTTTGTGTTGAGAAGTCCTCTGTGATTCTAATGGGCTTTCCTTTGTATGTGGTTTGTTTCTTTTCTCTAACATCTTTGAATATTTTGTTCTTATGTTGGAATCCTGAATATTATATACCTGGGTGTAGATATTTTTTAATCACTACTATTGGAATTCTATATGCCTCACTCACCTGTATGTGACATTCATTTTTCCGTTTGGGAGATTTCCACAATTACTTCTGTGAATAGTTTACTTATAGTCTTTTGCACTATCTCTTACCCCTTCATTGATTCCAATCAATCTTAAGTTATTCTTTTCTGCATCATCCAGTAGCTGTTGGACTGATTTCTCATGATCCCCTGGTATTTTTAAGAAATCATTCTTTTTGTGTTTGCGAACTGCAGTCCTGTGTTCTGGATCTGAAATTCTGTCCTCACATTCACGTATTCTCCACAGAAACTTTCAACAGAATTTTTAGTCTCTTGGATATCTACTTGGATGTGTTTCACGCGTCTTCTCTCCTATGCTAGACATTCATGGTTTCCATCATTTTCCTCAGCTCCTCTCTTTTTTTTTTTTTGGTTATCTAGATCTGCCCTAAAGTTACTAATCATCTCTTTCCTCATAGTCACCATCTCTATTATCTGAGAAATTATTTCTGATTTGATTTTTTTCCAGAGCCTCTTTCATCTATTTTGTTACTTCCACTGTTACCATTCAGAGAGTCCAGGTGACTGGCTTTTGGATGTTCTACCTCACTGCCAATAATAAATGCTGGTGAGGCTGTGGGGAAAAGGAACCCTTCTCCACTGCTGGTGGGGGTATAGGCTATGCAACCACTATGGTAATTGGTGTGGAGATTTCTCAAAAAACTAAATCATACTACAGTGATATGTGTATACAAATTTTATAGCAGCACAGTTTGTAGTAGCTAACTCTTCACAACAGTCCCAATGCCCATCAACTTGTGATCGGATAGAAGATGTGGGGTTATTTATAAAATGTGGTATTACTCAGCCATAAAGAAACATAAACTAGAGACATTTATAGCTAAAGGGATGCACCTTGAGGCCATACTCTTACGTGAAATAAATAAGACACAAACAGGTGTAAATACCAAATTGTTTTCTTGGTATGAGAAATTCAAAGTGTAGATGAGGACCAAAATGTGTACTACATAATGTGAAATAGAAAGAAAATGTTCAAAGGGGAAGGGGAACTAAGGAGGGGAAGTAAGGGAATAGAAAGAAGAGAAAGAAAAAATGAGAAAAGGAGAAAAAAGTTGAAACAAAGCTTTTGTAAATAGGGAAGTTTGGTGGAGGTGTTGAAAGGAGGGCACAAGAATGGGAAAAAATAAGAACCAAGATATATCTTTTTTTTTTTTTTTTCTTTTTTTAGATTTTTTTTTTTTGGAGACAGGGTCTCGCTTTGTGGTTCAGGCTGGCCCTCAGCTCAGCCTCCAACTCACATCACAATCCTCCTGCCTCTGCCTCCCGAGTGCTGGGATGACAGGCGTGAGCCACCACGCCTGGCACTGTGGTATGTGGTACTGGTTGCTGCTGGGTGTGGGTCTCCACACTCAGTATTGTTATGTGGTTACCGGGGAATCGAACCCTGGCCCTTGCGCTTGCGAGACAGGCGCCGGAACCACTGAGCTAACTCCCCGGCCCCCCAAGATATATCATTTACAGGTACAAATTCCCAATGAAGAATGTGATCATAATGTGTTCCTGAAATGTACCAATAAGCTTAAAGAATTAAAAAACAAAAAATAGGTCCAAAAGAAAAGAAAAGAGAGAGAATTGAAGGAAAAAATGGGAAAAAAGCTTTTGTAAATAAGGAGAGGAAGGGGGTTAAAGGAAGAGAAGGGAAGCTGGAGGGAGAAAGAAAATATATCATGTACAGGTACAAATTCCCTGTTATCATTATGTATACGTAAAATGTACCAATAAACACCCACAGACAACAACAACAAACAAGAGAAAAAGTGACAAGGAGCAGGTGTGGTGGTGGTGCCAGACCACGGGAGGCTGTGGCAAGAGGGCAGCGGGTTCTGCCCAGTGTAGGCTCAGTGACTTAGAGAGGCCATCTCAAATATTTTAAAAATTATAAAAAAAAGGTCTGGGGGGGCCGGGGATATAGCTCAGTAGTTCCGGCGCCTGTCTTGCAAGCACAAGGGCCCGGGTTCGATCCCCATAACCACGTCACAATACTGGGTGTGGAGACTCACCCCAGCAGCAATCAGTACCACATACCACAGTGCTGGGCATGGTGGCTCACGCCTGTAATCCCAGCACTCGGGAGGCAGAGGCAGGAGGATTGCTGTGATGTGAGTTTGAGGCTGAGCTCAGGGTCAGCCTGAACCGCAATGCGAGACCCTGTCTCAAAAAAAAAAAAAAGTTCTGGGGATGTAGCTCGGTGCAAAGGCCCTGGAGTCAATCCCAGTACCCTTCCACACACACACAAAAGTGAAGATAATAAGCGTTCATCAGCAGCACTTCAAATGCTACTCAAAAATAATATCACTTGTTATCTAGAAATAGACACAACCTTCCCCTCTTATCCAGTTTCACTTCGCGGTTTCAGTTCCCTGCAGTCCAGTGCAGCCTGAAAATAGTCAATAAAAATTCCAGAAATACATAAATTTAAAATTGCACAGCATTTTGAGGTAATCCCATTAATCTCAAATCACCCCTTTTTTTCCAGCATATTCACACTGCAAACACTTACTGCCCACTAGTCACTCAGTAGCCATCTCCATTAGGGTAACTGACTGTGGCAGTACTGAAATGCTTGACTTAGCTAACTTGCCACACACACGCACGCACACACGCACACAAGCACGCACACACACACACACACACACACAAGAGGTTTTTCTTTTTCTCGACTCTCAGTTTGAAGTTCAGGCTTGCCTTGAACTCAGCAATCCTCCTGTCTCAGCCTCCTGAGTGCTGCAATTACAGGTGTGTGCCACAATGCACAGCTACAGGATACTGTTATAACTGTTCTGCTTTATTGTTATTGTGGCTAATCCCTTATTACACTTAATTTATAAATTAAACTTTAAGATAGAAAAAAAAAAAGTCCAAAATAGAAGAAGCCATTGTGGAAAGGGAGCACCCTCTCTGACAATTAGTCAGATATCTGGGAAAGCGCCTCAGGCAGGATATCCAGAACTGGAGGCATCACTGGAAACTCATTGCCAGCAGCCACCGAGTGGGGCCATCATTATGACTGAGTCGACAGTGGAAAAGCAAATGAGAGAGGACTGCTGGCAGAAGGCTGCTCTCTGGGCAGATTCAATGCAGAATGACAGAACCCTTAGAACAGGCAATGAGGACACACGTCTTGACGGGGCAGCAGTTCCATGAATGCTCTGACGTGTCAAAACACATCTGACTTTATACCTGCCCTGTACACTGCACCATAAGTGAATTCTGCTTAAGAAAAAGGAACAGGGGCTGGGGATTTAGTTCAGTGGTTCCGGCGTTGCAAGCACAAGGGCCCAGGTTTGATCCCGGTAACCACATACAACAATGCCAGGTGTGGAGACTCACACCCACCAGCAATCAGTACCACATACCACAGTGCCGGGCGTGGCGGCTCACACCTGTAATCCCAGTATTTAGGAGGCAGAGGCAGGAGGATTGCTGTGAGTTCGAGGCTGAGCTCAGGACCAGCCTGAACTACAAAAGCAAGACTCTGTCTCAAAAAAAAAAAGAAAAAGGAAGAGGGGGTGTCAGTATGGGACATTCTGGGCCCTCCACTCTCCTCCCCTGTGTTTATAGGAGGAAAAGAAAAAGAATCAAAACTAGTGTCTGTCTAGAAGTCCCTAATTTCTCTGTTTAAGCAGTGTTGTCAGCACACCCGGGAAGCCGGCAGGGAGGTACCCACCTCTTGTGCACAGCAGGGCTCCTGAGGCCATGGCTACCTGCAAAGCCTGTGCCAGCCGGTCCAGGGAGAGCTCTATCTCCTGGGAGGCATTGAGGGGGTTCAGTTCATCTGCAAGTCTGTTGATTTCTTCTACCAGCGGGACCATGTGGTCAAACAGAATCAGCCCCAGGCGCCCATACAGATTCTTCTCAGTCAAGTGCAGCTGGAGCGTCATGAGAACCTGCAGGACGCTGAGGTGGAGTTTTGAGTATAAAACGTGGGAGTCTCTGTCCATTCCAATCCCTATGTCCTTTGTGACCTTGTTACTGACGTGGCCATTCGATAAACAGGGCTTCTTCTTTCTTTTATAAGCCAGGGGGGCCTTCACACACCAGCGGATCAATCCAATGAGTGGGGTAAGCTCTAGAAATCCTATTGGGAGATTGGCTGCAATCGGAGTATTTAAAAAAGTGATGAGAATTAACCGTGGGTCCTCAAAAATCCAGCTGACAATCATTTCAAGCAAGTCCAAAGGTGGGATGAGATCATCTGCAAATAAAGATCAGTCAGTCAGTCAGAACCATTCTTGGTCTTGCCGACAGAAGCAAGAAGCCAACAGAAGAAGATAGACCCTCAAGTTCATGGCCTTGCTGCCTAGCACTCAGGTCGCTACTGCCTCGTCCAATTATCTTCTGTCTTATTTTCTAAAACATCCATCCTACGCTGGCTTAGTCAGTGTTACCTCCCTGGTACCCAGGACCCTCTGCCCAAAGTTGAGGCCAAAAAAATAATTGAACTCCATTATGCTTTGGAAAAAATTTCCTGCCAGCCATCCTTCTGCCACCCCAGCCCTAAAGCCAGAACCATGGGCTAAGCAACAGCTTGATCTCCTGTGGTCCCCGAGACCTGGTGAGCTCCAGGGCCTAAACAGAGAACAACGATGAAGAGTATGAAAGTGACACGATGCTGAGCTTCCTGTGTGTTGGGCTCTGGTCTCAGTCCTTTTCACAGACAAATGCATTAAATCCTTACACAGCTCCATCAATTATTCCCAGATCCTGAGGAAACTGAAGTACCAGGATACTAGGTAATTTCCGAAGGCACATCAAAAAGTACAGGAGAGCCCAGATCTGACCCGAAGCAGCCTGGCTCTTATACTTACCAGGCCACCCTGTCCAACCAGGGGTTGGCACGCCATACTTTCAGGCTGGCTGTGTCCCCAGCCACCTCAGGCAGTGCACCTCACAGCCTGCAGGGAAGCTAAGGACGACAGCACACTTTCTGAGCTAATCACGAAGAAAAGGGTATGGGAAGCCAAGCACACGATGGAAGGAGGCTGCTGGACACTCTCTCTCCCGAAGCAGCTCTTGCCCTGAGATCCTTCCTACTGACCATTTGCTCTGAAACACCACACTTGCTGCCAGGTGTGGTGGCTCACGCCTGTAATCCCAGCACTCAGGAGGCGGAGGCCGGAGGATTGCCTCAAGTTTGAAGCTAGCCTGGGCTATACAGTGAGTTCAGGGCCGGCCTCAACTACAAACGAAGACTCTGCCTCAAAAATAAAAACAAAGCCAGGGATTTAGCTCAAGTGGTACCGCGCCTACCTTGGAAGCACATGGGCCTGAGTTCAGTTCCCAGTATCGCCAAGAAAAACCAAACCAAACCGAAACAAAAACCAAATACAATGCCCTTGCTGATGTGAGATAACAGTGGCAGCAAGTAGCAGCAGTCTGTAAGCCTCACTTGGCCATCTGCATCCAGCTCCTTACCTCCCCAGGATGTCTCTGTCTAGGTGACACCAGGTCACATTCAGGGCTCCAGAGTAAGCCCGAGCTCTGAACAGAGGCCTCTCAAAAGCCTGCAGTAAGTGTGCACCGTGCCCTGTGCGCACATCTCAACACATGTACTGAGTGTATGATTCCTTCTCTTAGTGCTCTCAGTACCACTCCGGCAAGAGGACATCGCAAGAGGAGGTGAGTGTCTTCCTTATGTGACAAAGGCCTGACTCTCCCAGGTGCTCTCGCTACCAGAAAGAGCATCAATTGGTCTTTGGATATTGGCCTCAGGCCTATCCCTCCCCGGTCACCACCACGTGCCAAGTAGCTTGGGGAATCACTGACAACTGTCACAGCAGCTTAGGGGGAAAACATCCTAGTTCAGACACACTCTGCATGTCAGCAGTGACCCCAAACATTATTTGCTGTTCCACACGCTAATGCGTCCTTTCCCAGTGCCAAGGCTGACTTCTGTCCTGTGGGCTGAAAATAAGTGATGACCTGAAAAGCAACCATAAAGCTATGAACTGGGTTTAGTTAAATCTTTCCTATTAGAAAACCACAGGCCTAAAGACAGTCAGTACCCAGCTAATAGGTGTTCCTGGGAAGCCCTGCAGGAGAGGCCACGGATGCTTTCTTGTTAGCTGGGTGATACCACTCCACAAGAGCTGCCTCCTACTCCAGCAGCCAACTGCTCCACAGAAGTATGGGATGAGTGTGGGGAGATGGCATGCGCTTGCATATCCACAGTACTGCCACAGAAACTTTCTCAAGAGCTAAAATGTGTAAAAGCAAGAAAAAACGGTTACAAATAAAACAACGCTCAAATATAGTCCAAGGGCTGGCAGAGACCAATACTGGGCTGAACAGAAAATGGAAACAGAAATGTCATTGCAGATTCTCACACTGCTGGAAAATTAAATTATCTGTCAGTATTCTGGGAGCAAAAGTAGAGGATAAAACAGGAGGAAGATGAAATGTAAACAAAAAATCAGGCTTTTAAACTAGACTCTGTACACAAAGCTATTCACCAGAGCTGGGTGTGGTGATATAAGCCTATAATCTCAGCACTCTAGGAGGACAAGGCAGGGGGATCACAAATCCAAGCCCAGCCTAGGCAATTTGGTAACAAGGAGAAACCATCTCTAAAAATAAGAAAAAAATTTTTTTAAAAAAAGGGCCAGGGGTATAGCTCAGTGTACACATAGGTTCAATCCAGGTAAGAAATATATGAGTGTTTTGTACTTTTTTTTTTTAACTTTTCTGGATTTTTCAAAACAGAAAGTGGGAGATAAAAAGCAAGTTATGTTTCTAGGGAGGTCAGATCTCCAAGCTCCAACCTGGCTTTTTGGGCCACCTGTCACCTCTACCATTCCAACTCAGGCAATTGGGAACATTATAAAAATTTCCCTCTTAGCAAACTGCACAGGTCCAACTGCTCACACATTTACCTTTAGACCTACAATAAAGAAGCACATTTCAGAGAAAAAAGGCCAACGTGTTCACTGGGAAATAAGACCAGCCATTAACTGTCACTTTGACAGCTACAATATATTTCTCTTTTACCTGATGATAGGTCATAGAGCGCAGTGACAGACGTTATGAACTGGCAGCAGAATCGAGGGCTGGCGCTGAATATCTGCTTCAGGGTTTGAACAGAGCCTGGCACCAAACAGCAGTAGTCGTCCACTAGGGCCCTGGCAAGCCGCACACAGTAGACCACAGGTGTCCGCTGGAAAGAAGCCATAGGCTATGTAATTACAGGTGGCAGGAGTTAGCAGGTAACAACTATGGACAAACAGTGAGGAGAGACACTAGTAGAGACACTTCTCAGAGTAGAGAAAGATGTGAACAGCTTCCTTTGAAGCAGGAGCCAGCAATCTGAAGCCCACAGACCAAATCCACTCCACCCCTCCCTCTAGAGATGCCACATGCTCACTGGCTTCTCTATTGTCTAAAGCTGCTCTTATACTGTCAGGGCAGAGCTGGGTAGCTGCAAAAGAAATTCCATGGCATCCAAAGACTAAAATATTTATAGGCCTGGGATATAGGTCAAGTGGTACCGCACCTACCCTGCAAACACAAGGACCCAAGTTTATTCTCTGGTACCACCAAAAAAAGCAAAAAAATTAAATTAAATTAAATATTTACATAAAGAGCCTGCCATTCCTGCCTCTGAAGTTTACTTACAGAAAATGATTTTGGACTTTATGTTAGAAAATGACAACTTTTGTAACCCTACAGGATTCCAGGTGAGACTCTAATAGGTAAAAATTATCAACTGCTACCACCTTGAAGAGATTTAGGAAAGTCTATGAACTATTAAATGAGGATAATGTTTTTGTAGAGCAGCACTTTCCAAATTCCTCTCACAGCCCTATTCTCTTTGAGAGGTTCCTCTAATACTTCCAAATGCTATATTCTCATATTGCCTTTTTCTCTTCCCATGCATATGCCCACCTATCAGCTGCTCAGGCCACATTCAGCAGCTGCTAAACTGTAGCTTCAGGGTACAAACTGTGGATTGGAAAGAATTACAGTATATGTTTCACTGTGACTTAACTGCACATTATACCTAACAGTCAGCTTTTGCTGGCCAAATTTTATGGATAAGCAAAATTATTTTTTAAAAAAATCTAAATTGTGAAAGAAAAGTTTTCAAATATGTGGGAATAAAGGAGCTTTATGAAACTGAATATAGAACATGCTGGTAGTTTCACTAAGCAAGGCATTCATCCAAACTTCTGCTCAACAGCCACTCTAAAAGTACAGCACTTGGAGGGGGATAATTTATTTTTAAAAAGATAAAAGTAGAGTAGCACAAAACCAAAATGAATCTTCCAAAATACTAACTACCATTAAATCTACCATAAATATAGACTTTTTCCTTCACTATATCCATTAAAAATTATCAACTTTTAATGCATGTCATCTTGGAACTATATGAAATAACTCACAGGCTTACTGACCCAACTGTATTAATAACCTATTAACAGGTAAGCATTGCTTTAACTCAATATGATTTTTTGTTGTTGTTGTTTTGGGTTTCTTTTTGAGACAGGGTCTCACTTTGTAGTTCAGGCTGGTCCTGAGTTCAGCCTCAAACTCACAGCAATCCTCCTGCCTCTGCCTCCCGAGTGCTGGGATTACAGGTGTGAGCCACCACACCCGTGTTTGTAGTTCAGGGCAGAGCTGGGTATACCACTGTGGTATGTGGTACTGATTGCTACTGGACGTGAGTCTCCATGACCCCTGTTGTTGTATGTGGTTACCAGGGATTGAACCTGGATCCTTGCACTTGCAAGACAGGCTCTGGAACCACTGAGCTAAATCCCCGGCCCAATATATGATGATTTTTGCAATCTCATCATATAGTTTTCAAAATCCTACCTTATTTTCCCCTAGATCTTTCACTTGGTCTGAAGATGGGGCATTTTGTTTAAAAAATTAATTTACGTGGGCATGGTAGCCCATATCTGTAATCCCAACACCCTTGAAAGCAGAGGCAGGAGGATCACAAATTTGAGTCCAGCCTGGATAACTTAGTGATTTTGCAAGACTTTCTCACAATTACATTTTTTTAAAGGGAGGGAGGGCTAGTAATGTAGCTCAGTATAAAAGTTCTGGCTTCAATTCCTAGTAACAATAACAACAAAACCCAAAATAAACCAAAAAGAAAAAATGCCCTCAAGAATTAGAATGATGGGGGCCGGGGAGTTAGCTCAGTGGTTCCGGCGCCTGTCTTGCAAGCGCTAGGGCCCGGGCTCGATCCCCAGTAACCACATACCCACTAGGTGTGGAGACTCACACCCAGCAGCAACTAGTACCACATACCACAGTGCTGGGCATGGTGGCTCACGCCTGTAATCCCAACATTCAGGAGGCAGAGGCAGGAGGATTGCTGTGATGTGAGTTTGAGGCTGAGCTGAGGGCCAGCCTGAACTACAAAGTGAGACCCTGTCTCAAAAAACCTAAAAAAAAAAAAAAAAAAAAGAATTAGAATGCTCTGGGGCCTGGGATTTAGCTCAGTGGTTCCAACACCTGTCTTGCCTGCTCCAAGGGCCGGGGTTCAATCCTCATTAACCACATAAATACTGGGTGTGGAGACTCATGACCAGCAGCAATCAGAACTACATACCACAGTGCCAGGCGTGGCATCTTATGCCTGTAATCCCAGCACTTGGGAGGCAGAGGCAGGAGGACTGCTGTGATGGAAATAGGGCTGGAATACAAATATCAGTACATAAGGCAACAATAAAAGACATACTGTAGTACATGTAGAAAAGACCTCTCCAGGAGGAACGCTATTTCCCGAGCAGTACCTGGAGCCAGGAAGCTGCACACTCCAACACCGGGATTCGACACACAGCCACAGCCATGGAGACCAGCTTTCCCAACAAGCTCATCCTGCAGTCATCAGCTTTGTTCCCCTGAGGACTAAAAAGCGATGAGAAAATAATCTGCCGCACAGAGTCCTTGGTTTGCTCCTGGAAATAATTGCACATGATTTCAAGAAGCTGAAGCTCCTGCAGTGAATTCAGTCTCTGAAAAAACAAATCCAGGAAAGAGCTGTGAGAAATGTGGCTTTCGAGTGTTTGTTCACTCACTCGGTAAGAAGGCAAGGAATACATTATGTTCCCCAGGGTGCTTTTCAGAAATCCAGATCCCAGGGAATAGGTATCATCCTGCAGGTATCACCCAGGATAACCCACAGTTTAGGGCTCTAGAAAACAGGGCTTTATTAATGAAGAGGACTACCCCCAATGTCTTTCTTGAACACCACTGGCTCGCAGCTGTCACTGCCTGCAAACCAGTCACTCCGCTGGGCAATGCCGCAGCACTGCAGGAACTGGGGGACTGAACTGGGGGACTGGGGGACTGCTGCAGGAGCAAAGCCCAGGTCGAGAACCGAGAAGCTAGAGGAGCGCCTGTCACCGAGAGGAAGGGCACGCCTGGGACAGGTACCTTGGGCTGTGCACCGCGCTCCTTGGGCACTTGGAACACGAACTCCTCCAGCAGCTCTACGGGGCCCTTGTCCACGATGGGCAGCGGGCCGCTCTGAAGCTGGCTGCTGAAGTAGATGTCCAAGTGGTACAGCACCTCCTTAGCGGCGCTGAGCGCGTCGCGGCGCAGCAGCGAGTGGCGGATATCGCTCATGGTGCCCAGGTGCCCCGCGCGCCCCACTTCCGCCCGGGCGCCGGGGACGCGCCGCCGCCTGCGGAGACAAAGGGGCGCAGTCTGGCTTTTGTACCGACCCGGGCTGGGCCGCGGCGCGCGCCTGCCCGTCCGCTACCTGCTGCCGATCTGCTCAGGGGGCCATCTCCGCTGCTGCTGCCCAGCTGGCACCCGCGGTCCGACTGCGGCGCCAACCAGAGCCGCGGGAGCCGACGCCACCGCGCAGCCGAACGGCGGCGGAACGCCAGAGCGAGGACGGCGGCCCGCAGGGGCCAAGCGCAGGCGACGGCCGCGCGCTTTCCAGACGGCGCCCTCTGGCGACGGCGCGCTGGCCAGGTAAGCCCCGCCCCGGGGCCAGACTGAGCGGCACTCTACTGAGCCAGTAGAGGCGTTTCCAGCTGGATTCACAAGCCTGCTGTGGGTGGCCTTCAGAGACTCCGCCTTTTGCCTTCACAGCTCTTTCCACCCAGGCAGTTCATTTTAAAATTGCGTCTATTCTGAGCCCACAGATTTCTTTGGACGGATGAAGCCTGGTAAGGGCCCATTCTGTGTCCACTCTATCCCCAGGATTTCTGTTCCCCAATCCTCGCCCGAAGCCTGGACTTGCTGGCTGCTGGTTCCTCTGAACCTGTGGAAAACTTGGTAGCACTCAAGGTCGGGGCAACCTGCTTCCTGTTTCTGAAAGCCCATCTGCCTTCCTGAAGCCTATCAGCTTCTTTTCTAGCATTCATCTCTCTCCAGTAAACTAGCTAGCAGTGGACTTCTGGAATTTTTTAACAAGGCAGAAAAGATTTGAATGTGCCCAGAAGAGGCCAGTAGCACAAGTATAGAAAGTGTATAGAAAGTGCTGGAGCAAAAGTCCTGGACTAGCGCAAAAGTGAGGCTCAGTGAGGATGTGGTAATGGCTATAAAAACCCCCCAGGAGACAGGAACAGACTAGGCAAGGGCATAAAAAGGGCGCAGCTGGGGAATGTAGCTGCGGGGATTTAGCTCAGTGGTTCCAGTGCCTGCCTTGCAAGCGCAAGGTCCTGAGTTTGTCCCCAGTAACCGCATACAACAGTGCCAGGCGTGGAGACTCATGCCCATTAGCAATCAGTACCAGATACCACAGTGCTGACTGTGGTGACTTCCACCTGTAATCCCAGCACTTGAGAGGTAGAGGCAGGAGGATTGCTGTTCTAGGCCTGCCTGGGCTACATAGTGAGCTTAGGGTCTAAACTACAAAAGCAAGACCCTGTCTCAGAAAAAAAAAAGGTGCAGCCAGGCACACCTCCAAGGTCTTGAGTCCCTGAGATGTCGCTGTACATCAGGGGATATGGCTGTAAGACTGTGTCTTGTCCAGGTGCCGACTAGAATGAGATCAAGGTCCCAGCAAGCACATACACACTTGGACCTCAGTGGTGTTGGGTTCTAAAAGAGGATAAACAAGTAGATATGCCACAGTAGCTGGCAAAAATTAGTCACTCAGTAAACACTGGCCTGCCCTTTCTTCTTCCCCCACCACAAGCCTGTTTATACACAGCAGAAGCCAAACAGCCAATTTAAAAACACACAGTAGAAACCAAACTGCCTAGAAAATAAGTATCCATATGTATAAAAAAAAATACACTCTATTTGATAAGCAGTAACACTCTTTACATTTATTTCTTCTTTCTCTCATGACATGAGCCTGCCAATAGAAAGATCTCTTGGAGGTTGCGCCAAAGTCCACGGGAATAAAAGTTCTGGTAGAGGTGGGATTCCGCTGATGAGGGGAAGTGCTGGCACCAGGCCCAGTCCCCTTTGTACCACTCATTGGAGGTTTGGTTGGTGGCAGCCAGGTACACAGTGAAGCACAGGTAGCCTCCCAGGAGGAGATTCAGCACCACGACAAAGCCCAACAAGAAGACAATCCTAGGAAAAGTCAGGAACAAGTACTGCAAGCAAAGAAGACACACATTAGGCAGTGGAGAATGCTGGCCCTGATCCTGTCTGCAGACACACCAGTCACCGCCTTGGCCATCCGTCTGGTCCACACCTGATACACTGAGCCTAAGTCAGAACCAGAGCCAGCACTCAAACCCTGGGACCTTCTTGGTGTGAAAGCTCACGGTGGGACAACCGAAGTGTTCCTCTAGGGGAGGCTCCTCAGGAAACAGGACCATGCAAGTTAGCTATTTGCAAAACTGATTAACACAGACTAGAGTTCAAGTACCAAGATAAAACTGGGGGGCTGGGGATTTAGCTCAGTGGTTCCAGCACCTGCCTTGCAAGTACAAGGACTGAGGTTCGATCCCCAGTGAACATATATAACAATGCTGGACATGGTGACCCATACCAACCAGCAATCAGTAGCACATAACACAGTGCCAGGCTTGGTGGCTCATGCCTATAATCCCAGCACTCGGGATGCAGAGGCAGGAGGATTGCTGAGTTTGAGGCTGAGTTCAGGGCCAGCCTGAACTACAAAGCGGGACCCTATCTCAAAAAAAGCCAAACAAAAAAATAAAATAAACCTGGGGTGGAGGGGAGCAAGAGAAATCAATGTCACTCTTCAAACAATCCAACCACAAAAGTACACACTCAAAGATATTTACTGGCAATGCTTCTTTTTTTTTTTTAGGTTTTTTTTTTGAGACAGGGTCTCGCCTTGTGGTTCAGGCTGGCCCTCAGCTCAGCCTCAGATTCACATCACAATCCTCCTGCCTCTGCCTCCCGAGTGCTGGGATGACAGGCGTGAGCCACCACGCCCGGCACTGTGGTATGCGGTACTGGTTGCTGCTGGGTGTGGGTCTCCACACCCAGTATTGTTATGTGGTTACCGGGGAATCGAACCCGGGTCCTTGCGCTTGCAAGACAGGCGCTGGAACCACTGAGCTAACTCCCCGGCCCTGGCAATGCTTCTTATCAGCCCGTTTTCCCCAAAGAAAGGAGTTAAATATCCACTCACAGGAACAATTAAACTCTGGGCTAGTCACACTGTTGATTAATAAGAAGCCATTATAAGATGACTCAACCACTCTAGAAAATAGTATGGGAGTCCTTTTTGAAACGTAAAATGGACTTTAATGACCCTAAGAATTCACTAAATATTCATTTTCACACAAGAACTTATAAACAAATATTCATGGCAACTTTGTTAGTAGCCCCAAACCAGACACTACCCAAGAGGGCAGATGGTTTGGGCTGAGGTTTTAGCTCAGTGGTTCTGGCGCCTGCCTTGCAAGTGCCAGGGCCAGGCTTGATCTGGTAACCATATACAATGCTAGGTGTGGAGACTCACACCCAGCAGCAATCAGAACCACACACCAGGAAAGCCAGGCGTGGTGGCTCACGCCTGTAATCCCAGCACTCTTGGGAGGCAGAGGCAGGAGGATTGCTCTGAGTTCAAGGCTGAGCTCAGGGCCAGCCTAAACTACAAAAAGGGAGACCCTGTCTCAAAAAAAAAAACAAAAAAAAGGGTAATGGTTAAACTGGTACATCCACACCATAGAATCCTGTACGGCAATGAAAAGGAATAAACCACTGATATACACAGCAATTTGGGTGGGTTTTGAAGGAATTATGCTGAGTGCAAAAAAAAAAAATCATAAAAGGGGCCTAGAATTTAGCTCAATGGTTTGGCATCTGCCTAGCAAATGCAAGATCTTGAGTTTGATCCCCAGTAACCACATATCACAATGCTGGGCATGGTGGCTCACATATGTAATTCTAACACTCCAAAGACAGACGTAGGAGGACTGCTGAGTTCAAAGCTCGCCTGGGCTATACAATGAGCTCAGGGCCAGCCTGAACTACAAAAGTGAGATGCTGTCTCAAAAAAAATAAATCATAAAAGGATGTGTTCTGCCTGGTATTTATGAAACATCTGTGAAATAACATAACCATGGAGAAGGGAAAAAAACTAACTGTGGCCAGGTGTTAAGGGTGGAGAAGAGGTAAGTGTGGCTAAAAGTGGTACCAGAAGGAACTCTAGTGACAGCATGCTGGAGCAACTTGATGGGACTGGTGGGCCTATGAGGCTACTTCGTGGGACCAAACTGCACAGAGCTGCATACATGTGCACATATGACCATATGAATTCTGCCTGTGGGCTGTGCCAACGTGTTTTTAAATTTGGCACAGTACTGTGGTTACACAGGACACTGGCACAGGGGAAGCCTGGGATTTCCTGTATGCTTCTTTGCAGTATGCTTTAAATCCATTTCAAAGTAAGAGTTTAAAAAAAAAAAGGCAGGTCAGGAATTTAGCTCAGTGGTTCTGTGCCTATCTTTGCAAGCACAAGGACCAGGGTTTGATTCTAGGTTAACCACATACAATACTGGGTGTGGAGACTCACGCCCAGCAGTAATCAGTACCATATACCTCAGTGCTGGGCGTGGTGGCTCACGCCTGTAATCCCAGCACTTGGGAGGCAGAGGCAGAAGGATTGCTGTGATGTGAGTTTGAGGCTGAGCTCAGGGCCAGCCTCAAAGTGAGACCCTGTCTCAAAAAAACCTTAAAAAAAAAAAAAAGCGCTGGCTTTAAGTGTCCCACACCTGTAATTCTAGCATTCTGGGAGGTTGAGGTAGGAGCAAAATAGGTTGGAAGCCATTCTGAGCTATATGGTAAGGCTCTATCTCAAAAGAAACTTAAATAAATAAAAAGAAAAGAAGGAAGGAAGGAAGAAAAAGAAAGGAAGGAAAAGAAAAGAGAAGAAAAGAAAAGATGATCCTGGCTTCAAGATGAACTGAAACCATGAAATCAAACAAGGAGTCCCTATAATGCAAATACTGAGAGATAAGGCAGGAGGAGTGCCAGTTGAAACCCAGGTGGGGCAACTTAGCCCTGACTCAAAAAAAAAAAAGCCTAGAGATACAGTTCAGTATGAAGCTCCCAAACTTAATCCCCTTTGCTACACAAAGAAGAAGTGTATATTCATGCTGCAATATGACTGAAACTAGTTTTTTTAAGTCCTTTTTAGATCAAGATTTCACTATGTACTCCAGCCTGGCCTTACACTCACTGTAAAGTTCAGGCTGCCTTTGAAACTCACTAAAATCCTCCTGCCTTAGTCTCCTGGGAGCTAAAATTAAAGGCATGCACCACCCTGTCCATAAAATTTGAAGCCATTATTCTACACAGAAGAAGCCAGTCTAAAAGACAGATACACAGCTCCACTTATATGAAATGTCCAGAAAAAGCAAATTCATAAAGATGGAAATTAAGATTAATGCTGCAAGGGTCTAGGGGAAGAGGGAAGGGGGGGGGGTGTGCGTTTTTGCGTAATGAAACATTCTAAGATAAGACAGTGGTGAAGGTTGCATGCCTACTAAATCCACTGAACTGTGCACATTTATTTAAAGGCTGTGGCAACTTAATATCAATTAAAAAAAAAAAACAGCAATGGCTTCACTCATTACTGGGAAAATACTTTTTCAACTTGACTTCAGAAAACCACTGCCCACTGCAACAGTTACCTGAATGAGAAAGACTGTGTCCATTGCCTGGAAGCGTCCCAAGTCATCAAGGTACATTTCCTGGTACAGATCTGACACCACCACCAGGCGGACCAGAAATGCTGTGCTCAGGACGGCCATGGTGGCTGCCGATGCCGTCAGGGTCAGGAGGTAAATGACGAAGTACCTGGTATTCCAGGCCCCAATGCAGTTGTTCATCCAAATACAGTGATGGTCAAAACGGTGCACACAGCGATTACACACACCTGTGCGGCAGGGAGGGAGGCATGCACTGGGTTTATACTTGGCAAATCCAGTTTCAGTCATACTGTAACATGATATGTTCTGTAACATAATATACACTTCTTCTTCTTCTTCTTCTTTTTTTTTTTTTTTTTTTAATAGTGACACCACGCATAGGTACTGAGGTTTTTACAAATTAAACACTGGCCACGCTGGGGAATAAATAGCAGAGGGATGCTGCCATCAGGCATACACTTGCTTTGAGACAGGGTCTTGTTTTGTAGTTCAGACTGGCCCTGAACTCACTATGTAGCCTTGGCTAGCCTCAAACTCATGGTGATTCTCCTGCCTCTGCCTCCCTAGTACTGGGATTACAGTATCAGGCTTTCAGAACTGCAGTGTCCAGTATAGCAGCACATTTGGCACATTTGGGTTTTGAGCATTTAAATATGGCTGAAAGAAAAATCTGAAGTGTATTTTGTTGGCAAAGTTAGTTTTCTAATTTGTACTATTCTCTTCTGAATTAATGCAGATAATACAAAGCTGACATAGGAGTTGTGAACTTATTTAACACGGATAAATATAACTCTACAACTGATGGTTTTGGGCTAGCATGGTGGTATACATATTATCCTAGTACTTGGGAGGCTAAGGCAAGACAATTGCTGTGAGTTGGAGGCTAACCTGGGCTACATAATGAGTTCAATGCCAGATTCTAGAGAAACTCTGTCCCTAAAATAGAAAAACAAAACAGAGCAACAAAACAAAAACAAAACAAGGGCTGGGGATTTAGCTCAGTGTTTCTGGTGCCTGCCTTGCAAGCTCAAGGTCCCTAGTTCATCCTGGTAACCACAGACAGCAATGCTGGGCATGGTGACTCACACTCACCGGCAGTCAGCACCATATATCACGGTGCCAGGGGTGGTGGTTCATGCCTCCCAGCACTTGGGAGGCAGGGGCGGAGGATTACAGTGAGCTTAGGACCAGCCTGAACAACAAAGTGAGACCCTGTCTCAAAAAAAAAAAAAAACACAACAGTTTTGCTTTAAAGTCAGACAGTTCTGAAAAGATGTATCATTATTTCAGTGCAGATGTGCATAGTCAAAGAAAACACCATGATACCTGATTCGGTTATTGGAAAATAAGAATGTCTGGATGTCGCCTGGGTATGTGCATCTACTCTCTTCTAACTGTGAATTTTATGTCCTCTAAGTGCAGATCAGGTATTTCCAATGAGAATTTAGTATCCAAATTGAGATGTACTATAAATGTAAAACACATGCCAGACTTCAAAGACTTTGTAGGAGAAAGAGAACGTGAACTATATTGTGATACCTTTATACTGATTACGTGTACAATGATAATTTAGTGCCAGGCATGGTGGTACATGACTGTAATCTAGCTACTCGGGAGGTTGAAGAGGGCTAAGGCAAATTTGGGCCCAGCCTGGGCAATTCAGTGAGCTCCTGTCTCAAACACAGAAAGGGCTGGGGACATAGCTCAATGATAAAGTGCTTGCTAGTAGGCACGAGGCCCTAAGTCCGATCTCCAGCACTGTAAGGGGGGGATAAAAGATATTTAAAGTATTTTGGCTTCAGTAAAATATATGATTAAAGTAACTGTTACTTTTGCAATACTAGAAAATTTTAAACCACATAAGTGATATTTTTGTTAGACGGTGGTTGTGTAGAATCTCAAGCATTCTCAAAAAACTGAGCCTAAGTAGAGCCAGCAGCCCACAGAAACTCTCTTGGGGAACACACCATGCACATGGCAAAGGAAGGGCAAAGGTTGACCACTGTGCAGAACACAGGACCTTCTGGTTAGTACCAGTAAGAAAGAAACTACCGTCTGACCCTACCCAGAGTGGTCACCCTGCAGCTGGGATCAGACGGCTTTGTGTTGAGATCCGTGAAACACCCCCTCCCAGCAAAGTCCACATGGACACTAGGGAGGGTGCAGCTGGTGCCACGACAGCCACACTTACTGCAGTGTTTGGATCGGGCCGGTTTCTTCAAACCACAAGTAAAGCACGTCACGTTTTTTTGAAACATCACATCATCAAATTCATAAACTTGAAGAAATAATAATTCATTTGTTTTTGTTACAGTGCCTGAAAAAGTAAGGACAAATGTCAGCTTAAACGATATGAGGGCCTAGATGTTCGCGAACTCTGTCCTGAAATAACACAAATGAAACTGCTATATTTAATATGTTAAGCAATTCTTTTTGTGTGTGTGCAGTACTGGAGATCAAACTTGGTCCCTTGTGCTTGCACGGTAGACATGAGCTAAACCCCTAGTCCCAACAACTCATTTTTTACAACTGCTTTAGTGAGACATAACCCAAACTCAATTCAAAGGTTTTTTTGTACATTCACAGTTTTGTAGGCTTTATCACAATCTATTTTATTTTTTAAAAATATTTGAGATTTAGGGCCGGGGATTTAGCTCAGTGGTTCCGGCACCTGTCTTGCAAGTGCAAGGACCTCGGTTCGATCCTCAGTAACCACATACAATACTGCGCGTGGAGACTCACACCCAGCAGCAACTGGTACCACATACCACAGTGCTGGGCGTGGTGGCTCATGCCTGTAATCCTACCACTCAGGAGGAAGAGGTAAGAGGATTGCTGTGATGTGAGTTTGACGCTCAGCTCAGGGCCAACCTGTCTCAAAAAAACAAAAACAAATTTGAGATTTAGTTTGGTTTTGTTTTTTTTTCCTGGTACCAGAAATCAAATTCAGGACCTTGCACTTGCCAGGCTGGCATGGCACCACTGAGCTACATCCCCAGCCTCCACAGTCAATTTTAGAACATTATTAACACTCTAAAAGGAAATCTGCTAGCAGGTTTCTGGAATCTACTAACTTACCTTGTGTCTCTATGTATTTACCTTTTCTGGACATTTCACATATATGGAATCTCATCATTTACAGCTTTTTGTGCCTGGTTTCTTTTACTCAGCAAATTTTCATGGTTCATTCAAGTTGTAGTGGGAATCTATACTTCATTCTTGTTTTGTCTTAGTCATTTTGTCTGTGAGGGGTGGAACCCAGGGCCTCCCACATGCTAGCCAAGTGCTCT
This sequence comes from Petromus typicus, assembly GCA_004026965.1. Taxonomy (NCBI): domain Eukaryota; kingdom Metazoa; phylum Chordata; class Mammalia; order Rodentia; family Petromuridae; genus Petromus; species Petromus typicus. Next base: position 166 of record PVIR01024659.1, on the reverse strand, counting down.
AACACTGAGCTACATCCACAGACCCTATTCTTTTTCATGGCTGAGTAACATTCCACTAGATTAGTTTATCATTCTTTAATTTATATAGTTTTCATTTGATGAATAGTATTTTAAGGACAGAAAACTTAAAGTATAGAAAAAAATTCTAAGCAAAAGAAAGAGCATA
>PVIR01024658.1:0-25673 GCA_004026965.1 Petromus typicus | reverse complement strand
CTGGGCTGCTGTAACAAATTACTACAGACTCTGTGGCTCCAAATAACTGGAAGGTGTCATCACACAATCCTGGAGACCAGAAGTTCAAAGTCAAGGTGCTTCCATGGCCGTGCTTGTGCTGAAGACCAGGAGACAATCTGAAGCCTTTTCCAGCTTCCGGAGGCACCAGAAATGCCTTGTCTCATGGCTCATCATCATCATGTGACATTGTCTTCATCCTCTTCTCTGTCTCGCCCCAGTGTGTCTTTTATAAGGGCACTTGTTATTGGATTTAGGGCTTGTTATAGCCAAGAATGTCCCCAAAGACCTCATGCTTTCATAGGCAGGGATTTGGAGAGATGATTGACCTTTGGAGGTAAAATAGCTGACTTGCTGATAAAAGTAGAGATCTGGTCGGAAGATGCAGATCACTAAGGGCATGACCTGGAAGGGTTTATCTCCCTCCCTACTTTCCAGCTCTCTGCTCCTGGGCTGCCCATATGTAAGCAGCTTTTCTCCACCCAACCCCTTATACCATATTTCTGTGTTTTAATCCTGCTAACCATGGATAAGATTTTCTGAAACTATTAGCCAAAATGAACTTCTTCTCCTTTAAGTTAAGAACATTGAGTATTTTGTAAGAAATAAATTTATGTGGATCATAGGACACCTTATATGTGATAGTTTGTTATAGCCACCCAAAGACAATGCTGGGGCCAATAAAATTTCAACTAAGATGTAAATTTCAAAGCTATACAACATTGTGATTAAAGATACAGAACTACAGGGTGGAAGAGGGGGAGGACTAATTAAGGCTGGAGTCTTTGACATGATTAAGCTCCTTTACTCTTCAGTACCATATAGATTGAGATTTCCCTACCAAAGCCCAGGCTACGTCAGATCCCTCTGTGTTGGACAGAATGTCGCCACAGTGGACATACTTGCTATTCATTATAAACTTCTATACCTTCCCACTGAGAGGGAGAGAGGGGTTCTAGCTTAATGTTATTCCAACTTCCCCAAGTAGAGGGAACATAAATTCTTGCTTTCGGCATTAGCAGGACATGCCTATTTTGGCCTGGAAATAGGGATAGAAAACTAGTGGCCCCAAGAACTTGACCTACAGATGTATTATTTGGCCAGACCCACCAATTCTCTAAAGTGAGCCTGCCTCTCCAATAGCCTATAAGCAAGCCAGTGAGCTCACCTATCTTATTTTCCAGGCCCTGAAAAGCATTAGATTTGGAGCTTCTCCAGAATATGTTAATCTTCCTTACCACCCACAAGAGAATTCATTTATTTCTCAAAATTTTTTCTTTCCTATCCTAAAAATTCACAATAATTCCCTTAACATAACTGACCTAATTTCTGGACGGCTAATAACAATAGCCTAGTTATCCATTTCCATCCCCATCTCCTGCTGAATCCCACACCTTCATTTCTTTTCTGTGCAGTTTGTCTCCAGCACTCAAATACCCCACACACCTTGAGCGTCCTCCTCACCATTAGGTGTCTCTACTCACCTTAGGAAGATCAAAGAAAAGTTTCTGTTATTCCCAGATGCCAGTGATTCTGGCAACTTCCTGCACTATGTCAGTAGCATAACAGGATGACTGCTGCAGAGGGAAAAGAACTATTCCAAAAGCCAGAGGCAACTGTATTTGTCTTTCTGAATAAACTTTCAGAAAGAATAAATCCAAAGTATTGGCACATCCAAGCCCTCATTTATAAGTAGAGATAGCAGTCCTCTACTGGTGAAAGTTAGATGAGCTAATGGAAATTAAACCACTTTTATAACTGTAAAATCTATGCAGTTATACAGGATTGCTGCTATTATTCAAGACACTTCTCATTTCTCCAACATACAGTGATTCTTAAATAAGAAAACTACAGAAATGTTTCTAGGAAAAAGCCTATCAAGAAAAAAGTCACTAAGAAGATTTCACTTATTCTTAAATGGAATATTACTAGAGGGAAAAAAGGGTTTGACTGACATAGGCTTTCACCACCATAACAAAATTACTGAAGCAATTAATTTATAGAAGGATCTTTACTTTAACTCATGGATTTCTAGTCCAAGATTAAGTGACCCCATTGTTTTGAGCCTCTAGTGAGGAAGAGCATCGTGAGAGAGGTGTGTGTAGTAGAGCAAAGTACTTCCTTTGCGAGCCAGGATGCAAAAAGAGAAATGGGGAGAGGGGAAAGATCAAAGTCCAGCAATCCTCTTTAAGGCTACACTTCTACTGACCTAAAGATTTCCCCCACTTTGCTCCATCTCCTAAAGATTGCCTTGGCACCAAATAGCCCCACCTAGGGGCTAAGACTTCACCAAGTTGACCTTCAGGAGACATTTGCCCAAACCATAGCAAATGACCTCATTATAATGCATGTGTTTGGTCTCAGCCTAATATTCAAGCCCCGAGCCAGCAGAACTGGCAGCTTCCAGCTAGACTGCAGAGTCAGAATCACCATCCTGGCAAGAATCACCAGAACACTCATTTTCTATATCTGTGTAACAAATCACCATGAACTTGGCAAGTAAAAACAACACATATTTATCATCTCACAGTTCTATAGATCAGAGTAGAAGGTAAGTAGTGGAAGCATTGTTTGTGTTCTTACTCAGTCTCACAAGTATGAAGTCAGGGTGTTGGCCAAGGTGGACTCATGTCTTAAGGTTCTGCAGAAAAACCTACTTCAAGTTCACTGAGGTTTTTGGCAGAATACATTTTCTCTGACATGTAGGACTGAGATCTTTCCACTTTACCAGTTATGAGCTGGGTCACTCCTGGCTCCAAGATGCTTCCCACATTGACTGCACTGAATATTTATTGTACATCTTCTGTTTCAAAATCTCTCTGATATCCTGAGCTTCAGGGAAAAACTCTACTTCTGTCATTGCATCTCTCTCACTGCAAATCAATTCTCTCTGGAAAGACTAACTATGTCATCAAACCAGACATCACTAAGATGAAACTTAACGTGGTCAACATCTATGAAAGCCTGGAAGGTCACCTTTGAATTGTGCCTACCACACCACTGACTCCCATTGGAGCTCTAGAAACACTGTTTTACAGTATTTAAATTGTGGACTCATTCACATCATCAGTTCTTTGTTTAAAATTCAAATCTTAATTGGTAAATTATGAATACACATCATCATCATATTCAACATTGAACATTTGTACCAGAATATGACACAACTTGATTCTCATTTTTCCCATTCCCCCATCCACTCTGCAACCCCCCTCCTCCTATATAAATAAGCTTTGTTTCCTTTTCTATTACTATCACATTCTTTTTTCCCTAATTATTTACCCCTACACCCTCTTTCCTTTTAAATATTTCCTATTTCACACTATCTACTATATATACTAGAACTCATTTACATCTTCACTTTTTCCCACGAGAGAAAATATATGATATTTACACATCTGTGACCTATTTATTTCACTTCTGAGGAAGTCCTGAAGGTACATTCATTTGAGTATAAATGACTCAGTCTTATCATTTTTAATGGCAGAATAATACTCCATTCTATAAAAGAACCACATCTTCTTTATGCAGTCTCCAGTTGATGGACATTTTGATTGTTTCCAAGATTTAGCAATCACAAACTGAGCTGCTATAAACATAGGGGCACATATGTCACTGTGATATGAATCTTTTAATTCTTTTGTGTATATACTTAGCAGAAGAATGGCTGGATCACAACTACTATATAGGCTCATCACAATCCCAGTTGAAATTCCAACAGCATATTTCACAGATCTAGAGAAAAAAATAAAAAAAAATTCATCTAGAACCACAAAAGACCTAGAATAGTGAAAGCAATTCTAAGCAACAAGGACATGGTAGGGGCATTACGATCCCCAACTTGAAACTATACTATAAAGCTACTGTGATAAAAACTGCATGGTGCTGACAAAGTAAAAGACCTGAGGATCAGTGAGTAGATTAGAAGATCCAGAAACAAGTCCAGATACACTGAGTCACCACATCTTTGACAAAGGAACCAAAAATCCTCAGTGGAGGAAAGATAGCCTTTTAAACAAACGATGCTGGAAAAACTGAGCATTAACACACCCTCAGGTCTTAAAACACGCTCCCCAAATAGTGCTCATTTGAGATAGCCCAGGTGAAGTGGGGAATGCTTCCTTCTGAGGATGAGCATGCTGAGACTCAAAGATCCTCAGTATTATCTTTCACGGAAAGGGCACAAAGCCACATGTTTGAACTTAACCTCCTGAATATAAGTCAAGTATGTTTCATCTCTGTTTCCTCCCTCCAAATTCTACTTTTACCTGCTTTAAGAGGCCATTTCTAGTAGATTAGTAGAAAATCAACTCTTGTATTAAGTTCATTTTTATCGAAGTTTAAGAAGTGGCTAGAATGCCTAATTTGTTCAGTAGTTTTATGAGGAGGTGACTTTCTGCTGTGGGCCAGGCTTTCTTGTTCATTGTGGAAAGACTAACTAACATCACCATCTTCAGTAGAATAACACATAACCAGCAAAGAGCAGTGAAGCACTCAAGGAGCTGGGGTAGAGGGTACTGTAACTAGTCTGCAAGGCTCAGAAACCCTTCCTGAGTGGCTTTCAATGTACAGAAATAAACCTGGACAGATGGGTTTACATAACTATTCAGAAGATAGTCTTGGATCAGGGCTGTGCACTCTAAAGTGTCTCACACCACACTCTGCAAGCATTATAAGCATTCTCAGAGGTAGGAAATGCAGATTCTAGACCTGGCATCAGTAGCTGATATCATGAGCTAGCTCTGATTCTCAGCTTTTGGAAAACCTTGGTTAGAGGAAAATAACTCCATGACCCTTCTGGCCCAAGATGTTGCCCTGGAAATAGCAATGAGAGGTAAATGTGGATGCATGAAAGGAGGATTCAGATACCTGGAAACCATCTTGGAATAATGTCCTCAGCTGTGGTAGCTCAGGTTCTGCTGTCAGTCCTGGACTGGGTGGAGAACCAGATCTAATCACTGAGCAGAAGCCAGGAAAGCCAGCAGGAGCCTAGTGTGCCAAGGAAAGATGGCCTGGAGGAAGTCTGTGTTTGCAGCATTCTGCACAGTCCCACCTCATGGCCAGCAGACAACTGGGTTCAGTAATTACATGGACCCCTTCCAGCTTCGGGACTCGACTCCTGCTGAAACACTGACCTAGATCCCTCAGTTTACCATCAGCCTTTTTCTTCTTTGACATTTTAACAGTTCAAATGGAAAACTCTTGGGGACCTGGTTTCTGAAGGCTTATGAGTCATGTCGTCAAGTTAAATGATGCCACCTGCAAACTTTGTTCCATCTGGAAGGCTTTTAAAGCCTCTCCTTTTAACAGGGTCTGAGCAGCTGGCCACCAGATGCCAGTCTCCGCCCTCTGAGTTATGTTGGCAGCTTCTAGTTGAGATGATTTAATGACCAATCTTCACTAAAGTTGGTGCTTAGTTACTTCTAGCCTAGTTTTTTATTGTTCTGTGGCATCGAGATTCAGGACAATGAAAGGCTTCATGAGGAGAGGCTAGAGACGAGCCAGGAAAGTAGTCCCAAGGACAGGGTGACTGAAGCCAACAAAAAGTTTAGTATTCTTTATTTATGACTCTGAGCCTAGATAAGTAAACAAATTAAATATATAAAACCAGACAAGCTTAGAGGTAATAATTCAAAATAACTATCAAAATTACAATGTATTTCAAGCTTTTCCAACATTTACCAGACATATATCTATGGAGCAATGAACTGAGGACATCTGAGAACATGTTTAGAGATAAACAAATGTTCATAATTTTTGCCAAATATTATAGCATTCAGTGTCCTAAAGAACATTCCAGTTGAGGGCAAGAGCCAGAATTCTCACAGTGATTTGGGAAATTATTTTTAAGAGTTTTTTTTTCTAAATCAGTTTTACTTACATATAATGAATTCAACCATATCCTTTATACAGCTGAGTTGCGATGATTGTCTACCATTGCACCACCCATCACATTCAAGTCAGACCGTCCTCATAGATTCACAAGTTTCCCTGGGACTCCTTTGCTTTCAGCCTCCACCAAAAGCCCTACTCTGGATAATCATTGATAGGCCATGTCATTATTGGCTGATTTTGCTTGTCCTAGAATTTCACAAAATTGAATCTTTACAGAATATTCTCTTTTGTATCTGGTTTCTTAGGGATTTACAATGATTTATCAACTGTAACAAAGAAGATGTCAGCCTTTTCGGCCAAATAATATTACATTTTGGGAACTATCACAATTTATTCATTTATCCTTTAATTGACATTCAGGTCATTTCCAAAGCTGTTGTTGAACAATGACTCTTCATATAGATACAGATAATCCTCTTTTGTGGCTGCATCATTTAGCCACTAGCACAGCATGTGGGTTCTGCTTGCTACACATTTGCACACTCGGCAGGGCCAGTATTTGTAGTCACGGTAGGAAATATGCTGTATTACCTCACAGTATTTTTAATTTGAGTTTCCCTGAGGACATGAATAGTTAAGATATTTGTGAAGGTTGAAAGAGAGCAAACTTGGACTCAGAAGCCAAGGGAGTTTAATGAGTACGTCAAGACATGTCAAGGAATTCCTCCGTGCTCAGAATGGCCCTAGTTTTCTTCTAGTGTCCTGGTGTCATTACCTTTAACATCCTGTATTCACCTGCTTGGCTACCATGACAGAACACTATAGACTAGCTGTTATAAGTAGTAAAAATGTATTTTTCACATTCTGGAAGCTTGATGTATGATCAAGGTGCCAGATGACTCAGCTCCCTAATGAAGTCTCTCTTTCTAGTGAGTAAGTGGCTGCCTTCTCCATGTGTGACAGAGAGAGAGAGACAGACAGACAGGCAGACAGACAGAGAAGAGAGTGTCAGACAAAGCAAACTCTCTAGTTTTCTTCTGAAGACACTAACCCCTTTATGAAGGCCTGTCACCTTGACTTCTTCCAATCCTGACTACCCATGAAGATGCCATCTCCAATCTCCATCACACTGGGGATTGGGGCTGATTCAACAAGGAAATCTTGGGAGAACATAATTTAGTCCATAGCATCCCCACCGTCTCTTCAGAACTACTGAGGAGCTTCCAAAGAATCTAATCCTTTGCCAGTGTGTGTCCCCAGTAGTTGAAGACCCACAACTGGCCTTTCCTCTTAAAGTTTGTACCTCCTGACAATATCACCACCCTGGGGATGAAGCCTCCAACACATGGTCCCTAGCAGGATTCCATCTCCTCACAAAACGTCCCACCATCTGCATTTCTCTTCAGTATGTTTGAAGTTGGATTTGTGCCTACTAGTCACATTCCAAGAGTGGAATTTACCTAACAAAGCCTCATCATGTTCATACTAGAATTTTTGTAAATTTTGATAAAATTAAAATTATACACTATGATATGCTTCATATTTTTGAACTATTAGGTTTTTTCAAACTACAGCCTAATGAGAATGAAGCCTGTGACATAAATTATAATGAAAATTTAGAGGAGCACTATTATTAATGAAAACATATTATGTCGAGTTTTGGCTAATTCTAAAAAATTTGAAGTTTTATCCCCTCATGGGTTGTACAGCGTTTATTTTGACCCTTTGTGAACTGAAAAAAGCATACTCCATAATCCAGTCTGTTTGCCCACAAAGTTAAAATATAAGTTGAACCAAAGATTCTATCCATCCCTGAAATCAAATCCAAGCAAAAATGTTTTCTTGACTTTCTTCCCATTTCCTCTTTCATTCTGGCAATAAATTACCATCAGAATGTAATCATTTCAATTTTGCACAGCCTATGTCTTCTTGTAGGATTTGCAATATGCTAACATCCTGTTCCAGGCATATCTGGTAGCACTTAATGATTGTTTGAAAATGTATAAAAATATGCTTGGATAACTGCAATTTGCTTCATACATCTGACTGCGTATTCCCAACATAACCTTTCAAATTTGCTTTAACCTTACGTTGTTTCATTTGGCAACTTTTTTACTAGGTACATAAACATGCCATGTCAGATGTTATGTCAGATGTTATGTGAGACACCTTGGATATCAGAAAGATATAAAGAAGTTTAAAACATAATTCTAGCTCTTAATAAATGAATATTTAGTTTGAAGAAAGGCACATATGTGAAGAACTATGACACAAAGCAAAAAGTGGTAAGTACCCTGCGAGTGAAATAAACAACTGCATCTTAAAGAACTGAGTGTCCTTGTAAGCAGAGCTTCACTCTGCCAAGAGTGCTATGCAAGCGAGAATTAGCAGCCAAGTGAGAAATAAAGTCGTGCTTTTACGAACAGCTGAGCATGCCCATTAATACCACTCTCTGCTTGGGAGAGGAATGATCTTTGGAAAATAGCTTATGCTTTAAAGTAAACATTGCTACTCCCAGCTTCCCACCCCCAAACTTATAAAGCCAGTCCTGAATCCAGTTTTTCAATCAACATGTAGATTAAAAAATCTACAACAGAGTAAAAGAATAATGGACTTAACCTTGGAAGAACTGATTTTCTTGGACCTACACAGAAAAAAGAACACTGCAAACTCATATCACTCCACCTGGGAAGAAGAAAATGAAAAGGTAGACAGAATCTTTGCCCTCCCTGAGAAAACATAACTTTCCTCTACCATGGTGGATGGAGAGAACTCACTAGTGAGATATGGCTGGTTTCAGATATTAGAACTTTCAGTTTTGGACCAAGAGAAATTGTAACTCCTTCTCTGTTTAAGGAAAACTAGAAAATGAAAGGGAAACTATTAAAAGAGGGGGCAATTGTTTTGTCTCTTTTTGTCTATGGGCTGAGGATGAAATGTGAGCAAAGGGACAAGCCTATGTCTCCCCTCAAATATCATTACCTGAGAATAGCCTTTTACAAATGTGCTTTGTTTGATGTTTTTATCACATTGTGCTTTTGAAATAAGCATTCTTTGAATCAGTGTTTCTCTAGAAAACATGGAACATGTTCCCCCTTATTATTAGACTGGACTCACCCGTGGGACAAAGTTCTTGTCTTTTCCTATAACTGCCTTTTGTAGTTTGAATGTGTCCCCCAAAGGTTCATGTCCTAGGGTGGTGATGTTCAGGTGGTAGAACTCTAAAGAGATAGGACCTCCTGAACAGCAAGTAGGTCACTGGAGATATCACCCTTGGAAGAGACTTATGTCATATTTGTGGGACCCCAGTTAATTCTTATGAAAACTGATTGTCGTAAAATAAGCCTAGCCCACAAACTTGGTCTTTTCTTCACGCACCAGTGCTGTTCTTTGTTTCTCACCATACTGAGATGTAGGCAAGGAGCTCTCAGCAGCACACTGGTGCCACACTCTTTAGATTCACTGACCACCACTATCATTAGCCAAATAAGCCTCTGACTTTGTAAATATCTGGCCTGAGGTGTTTTATTAGAGAAATAGAAAACTGATTAACACATCATGTCTTTTAGTAGATCCTTTCACTCTTACTCTGACCTTGGGCAGAAGACTTTCTTGGGTCAATCAGTCAACAGGTAACTTGGTGCCAACAAGACTTGAGAAATTACTTGCATATTCTATCTCTGCTCCTGGATTCTTATAGTTGTCTGAAGACAAATCTGGAGTATCCTGCTGAAGAAATAGACACACGAAGCAGGGCTGTTTCCCTAGCCAGTATCATCAGAGGTCTACCCACAGCCAGAAGACTACCAGCCATATGTACCAGCCTTGGTCAAGACTAAAGAACTAGCTAACCAAATTATGGTCCAGATGAGTAGAACAGTTCAGATAGCACACAGATTTATGAGGAATAATCAGTGGTCAGTTTTAACTCACTAAATTTTGGGGCATGTAAACACTGAAATAATCAATTTCCTCTTCTTGAAAATTTCTATGTATAATTAGTGTCATCCAAATTTGCTTCACCATATTTTCATTTCTATTGAAAATTTCAAAGTATGATTCCGCAGAAAATACTCCAAGGAATCACTGGGATAAAAATAAAATTGCCTCAGGATGCCAATCTTAGAGATATAATAAAAGACATTCAAGATATGATGATGAAATGCTTAGGGAAATGAAAGAGAATAAAACAGATAACATATGTCTAAAATCCTAAGCACTTGAGAGGATTGTGGTATTAATGGCAAACAGGCAACTAAGGAAAAGTGAATTTCAAGGAAAATAGTTTTAGTTTAGGGGTACCAAACCTAAAGGGAATGCACTATTTCTAGAAAATAAGAACCAGCAACCATTAGAAAAGTACCATGTCAGAGGAAGGGTCAGATTGTTCCTATCAATTCTAAACAAATGACCAGCTCACTGAGGGAGATCCTGCAGAGCGACCCAGGCAAGGGTCAGAAGTCTTTGATGTTGTGATGTACAGTTTGGCACATAGGATGGAAGGTGCCCCGGGTAGAGTCAAGACTGTAATTCAGACCATTGTATTTTGGTGTTCTGACTCCATGAGTCACTTGTATTATTGGTTGGACATTGGCTCGCCGGTGGACAGCCAGCCAAGCTGGTAATCTAATGGAAAGCATGTTGTATACAGAGCAGCTAAAAAGCCAGAACCATCGAGCTCAGAGAAAAGATGAAACTGGTGGGGAGGAGAGATGACTATGAGTGGTTTTGGATATTTGAAAGTCTCTTGTATGTGGAAAATAAAGAGAATTGCTTTATGCCTTGGGAAGCTGTGGGCACCTTCCCCAGAGGGTAGTTGAGCAGAAATGATGTAGTCATCTCCTAAGGCTATGCAGATAATCAAACATGGAGGAAGAGTATGAATTAGAACACTGTCCTGCCTTCTTCCAAGTCTATAGTCCTAGCCTAGTACTAGATCTTTTCCAGACTCCTCACCCACTTTTGCCTGATCTGCTGCCCTAAATCAGAAAGGAATTTAACATGTGCCTCTGGGTCATCTGTCCATTCTTGTAACAAAATACCTGAGATAGTAAACAAAGACAAAACATCATCTTAGTTCACAATCATGGAGTTTTCAGTCTGTAACTGACCCCATTTTGGAGAGTGACCTTCTCCTGTAGCGAGAAGTAAGCATATCACAGCAGGATGTGTGACAGGATATAACTTTTAATTTCATGATCAGGAAGCAAGGAGAAAGCAGAAAAGTCTGAGGCCCCAGAATTCCCTTTGGGGTACCCTTCCAGTGACCTAAAGATTTCCCACCAGATGTCATTCCTTAAAGGTTCCACCACGTCCCACTTTAGGGAAGAAATATTTAACACATGTGTTTGTGGGGACACTGGAGATGCAAACCATAGCTCTCACCATGGCTAAAAGCCATAAAGGATGAACCTGAAACAGCAAGAGTGAAGAAACGACTTCCACCCCTTCTGTGTTTTCAGTACCCAACAGTGACAAGAGCACAGGAGGCATTGGTGTGTCATCTGTCTTGAGCAGGTTCACACCTTCTGTGACTTCATCTGGAAGCTGGGATTGGTCTTTCCCCCCACTCTGAATAAAGATCAAGCCAGTGAACCCCACCGTCCAAGCTTTCTCTTTCTCTCCCAAGAGAAAAAACGGTTCCCCAACCAGCTTCATTCTGCCTTTGGCCTCTTCCTTGTTGTATCTGTACGTTTGCTAGAATCTAAGAAAGGCTTTTTGATAAAATCCACCTGGATTTCAGCATATAATTTGGAACTTGGCTGCTGTGTGCAAACTAAGGAAAAAAAAAAAAACAAAGTGAACCAGAAAAGCACAAAGCTGAATATATGAAAAATGTAATGTTCAAAATTCATAATCACATTCAGATAGGAGCTTGCATACTTTCCAAAAACAACAACCTGCTATAATTAGCTTAAGACATCTTTCAAAAATAATCTGTACTCATTTCAAATATCAACTTTAACAACTGGTATTAAGGAAAATATATTATTTAAGTATATTCTCGTTGTTTGGAATGGAAAATATGTTTTCACTAGCATTGTATGGCTGGCACCAGAAAGCCCAGGTTCAAATCTTAGCCTGGCTCCCACTGGCATTGTGACCATAAACTGGTTACTTCACCTCTCTGTACATCACTTTTCCTGTCTGCAAAATGGAGGTAATGTTAGTGTTTACCTCACTCTCTCAAGCATAACATAATTGACTACATTTCTAATGCAAGCAAAGCAGTGTTGGTAGGTAGTTCAACCTCAATGAATGCTTGTGATTATTATCCTTATTGCTTTAAAATGACAGGTGGGAAAAGGACCTGAACCTTTTCAAAGAGTTTATGTAATGAAAGAGCTGTGTTCCTAATAAAAATACCCCTAATATCTGAGGTAGAAATGAAAATGCATAAACTTGGAACTTGTGCACTTCTGTTCGAAGTAGTGCAAAGCCAGTAAAAAAACACATGGCCAACTGAGGGGCAAATCTCAGGCACATTATCTCAGCAGCATCAGGGGAACGTTTATCCTGTTTCCACTGTAAAAACCAATGTCAAGACGTGGTAAAACAAATGTCTATGTGAGTAAAGTGAAGTGGAAGGGAGGTCCTTAATTGCAGCTTGAAGTTTATAAATTCTTTTATCCTTTGCTTTGAAAGTTGCTTAAGACATCTGACAACAATTCACGGGATGATTTTCTTAATACATGGATATATTTCTTTTTAAATAGCACAAGCTTTGCTTTCAGTATTTATTTCTTCAGTAATTTTTACATGGTTTTATTTAGCCCATTATGAAACTATTTATGAACTTTAAGTTTATAAAAGAATTCAGAACTGTATTAACTTTGCAAGAGGAAGAAAATGGAAATTTATGTTTAATATAAAAATAGCTATCAGTATAAAACTTTCAGTTTTAAAAGATAAGCAAATCCTAGATTTGCTAGCAAATCCTTAGCTTCTATAGTTAACAATACTTACTAAATACTTTAAAATGTGCTAATTGTGTAGACATTATGTGCTTTTATCACAGAATAATAATAAAAAGGGTAAGAAAGAGCTTTTAGAGGGACAGATATGTTTATAGTCTAAAATGGTAATGGTTTATAGGTATGTACTTACTCCCAAACTATTCAAATTGTGTACATTAAATATTTATAGCTTTTTGTATTTCATTCATTTATCAACAAGGTAATTTTTATTGATTTTATTGGTACTTTTAATAATACAGTATGATCACATTTAACATTGAGAATGTGCACCTGTACATGACACAACTTAATTCTCATTTTTTCCATTCCCCTGCCCCACCCACAACCCCACCCGCTATGTACATAAGCTTTGCTTTCTTAACCATCAACTTTTTTGTTTCCCTTCTTTACTTACCCGTGCTCCCCTTTTCCCGTTTTCTAACAAAATAAATTTCTAAAACTGCTATTATTTTTTGTGCACTTAATAATTGTGTTGGGAGCATTTTTTGCATTCCTTACACATATATACATTTTACAATATATATTCATACACACAGAATTACCAAAATATGTACCCACACTGCAGGGAAAGAAAAATAATATGATGTTTCTTTCAGCAAATGGTGTATGGTGTTATCCTCATATGAAGGATCCTAACGAATTTTCTGTATCACAGAAAACCCACTGCACTGCTGATCCTTAGAAAAGAAACTGAAAATACATGTGTAGCAATCCTAATGGCCAAGGTTTCCCAAGAAACAGTTCACTGTACTAATAGGTGTGTGAAAACTAACGGGCACCACTTTGAGCAAAAGTTATAATTGAAGAGGTCAGAAATAATTTATATTAATATCATGATGTCTCAACACATTTAGTATTGAAATACTTATGAAAGATTCCTTTTCTTGAAGTATATATATATAATTTAATCTGTTTATATATTATATTTTATATATAAATATAATATAGTTATATATTATATATTTATGTATTTATATAATATATATTTATATTAAATATATATTTAATATATATCATTTAATAATCCAAAACAGTTGGTGTTAGTTCTTTTAGCAAGAGCATTTGGCACTAGCTGACTCTGACAACGTCACTCCAAACTCAGTGGAAGAACGTAATACAAGACAGTCTATTCTTCAGTCACATCCTGTGTGGCTCAGACAGCGCTCCTGGGCAGCCGTGTGCTAAGAGAGGCCTCACAGTCCGAGCTTCCTTCTCTCCCTTCTTAGTCATTTGCTTCCTACCATACAGATAGAGGGCAAAGAAAGAATGTGGAGCAAGACGCAGCTCTTAGCTGCTTTTGTCCAGAAATACTCCATGACTGATGCTCACATCCTACTGGCCAGAAATCAGGCTCATAGTCAAACTCCCTGCAAGGAAGAAGATGAGGAAACATAGAACATGTGAGTATCAGTAAACACAGTAAAAGTATCTACTGTAGTTTACTCTCTGGCTGCCAACTGTCTGCTCCCTTCTGTCTTTCCAAACACAGAGGACATCTACATGTCCCCCAAAAGAATCAGCCTCAAATTCCAGCTAATCACTGCATTCAGCTCTAAGGCTAGGATTGTAAAGTCCTCTGCACGTGTGTGGCTGGGACCAGATCTAGATCCAGTGATTATGAACTGAAATGGAAGTGGTTTATGAAGAAAACAAATTATCATTTTCTCTCTCTCTCTGTCTCTCTCTGTCTCTCTCTCTGTCTCTCTCTCTCTCTCTCACATACACACACACACACACACACACTCATGCTATACAAATGGTATAAGAGCAATAAGATAACTGCTACAAAAATCCCCCTTCAGAAAAGAGAAGTGGCAGCCATGGTTAAATCTGACCTGGCAGATAGCAAAGTCCACCCCTTGTGGGTAGAAGATATTCTTTTTGTGGCCCTTGGTCTGCCCTTAGGAATTTCCCAGGACCTTATTCTCTTCCGGCACCAGTTTTTCTGAGAGGATCTGTCTAACCAACTCCTTGGCCACCGAAAAGGCAGGAGCTGAGGTGTCTTCTCCACACAGGCCTACAGCTCCCCTACTGCTGGGTCAACAAGCTGTTTGCAGTCTTCACAGATATTTGGAGTATAACTTTCAATTTTTTTCAGCTCTATAGTTTTATTGCAATAGGAGCCACTCAAGAAACTGATTGGCTACTACAAACTATCAAATGTATGTCAGAGAATTTACATTTTTATTCATTTTTAAATGTTAGCCTTTTCTTGCTTGGGCTCACCTCATTCTTGAAATGCCATGACAAATGTAACCAACAGTAGCCAGCACACACACAGATGTTTCCCCAGCTTTCCCCCAGACCTACAAGGTTATCTAGCACATATTACCTTCAAGTTATCCCAACTGTGGAAATTCAGTCTCGCAGTCCCGGTTATCAGTTTCTTTGCCATTTATACACTGACTCTTTGGCCAGTGCCTTTGAGTCTTGGTTAGAGCATCACTATATATAGGCCACCAATTTGTTATTAGTCAGGAAAAGTCATATTATTAGCCACTGTAACAAACATCCCAGATCTCAGGGACTCGTAAAGAGGCCCTGCTAAGTACCCACTACACAGTGCAGTGCCTAAAATAGTTGTCAAATATAAGCTTTGAGATAGATAATTAGATAGATAGATGGATAGACGGATGGATGGATGGATGGATGGATGGATGGATGGAGAAATAGATAGATAGGTGCAAGTAAGTTGTTTAGAAATAGTTGTATTTAATTTTTCACTGTTAAGGTCATCAAACTTTTCAGAAATGAAGGAACAAGTCCAAAGTCACATATTTGAATGAGCCCAGGTCTGTGACACCACATGAATTTGAGCCTCCAGGATTTCCTTAGTATGAGTCACAAGAGCAGACTTCACCTTTTCTCCACATTCACAGCAAAGAAAACATAAAGCCTGATGACTTCCCTACAGGCTGAGATCCATTCACCCTTTCAAGAATTTCAGTCAGAGGTATTACCCTCTATCCACTGCATAATAGTCACTTTAGGTGATTCAGAAATCTACAGCTTTGGAAATAATGAGTTTTTTTGTCCTGAAACTTATTTGCATAACTCTGCATAGTGACTATTTATAGCCTTTGCCCATGTCAATATTCCTGTTCTCTACTAAATGATCTATTTACCTAATTAATGCTTAGGGAATTTTGTTGCACAACTATTCACTGAATCTGGCAAAGACATACTATTGCATATTAACAATTCCTAATAGGAAAGTAATTGTGAATTTAATTGTAAACTGTTGATTTGTCTGAAATAGACTGTTTAATTCAGTGTTTATTAAACACCTTTATCTATTAAGTATTGAACAAGTTCTATTTTGAGAAGTACCATAAAATATTTTTAAGTTGACATTTTCATTTAATGATGCTTTAAGTCAACTATAACTGAATTTTCATATTCCTGTGTGTGTGACAGAGAGAGACAGAGAGAGAGAGAGAGAGAGAGAGACCGAGAGTAGTAGCAGCTGAAGGGAAGAAAATAAGAAAATTTGTAACAGACTTACAGACTAAAATGTCAGAAGATTTATGCTGATTGCCGGATAAAATGTCAAGAGGATTTATTCAACTACACAGTCAGAACTTACAAGATTAGTGTCCTTATTAGAATTTATGATTCATATATAGAATGAAGCTTAAATAAGACCATAATGCAAGTAATATTGTTTTAAATATTTTCCCATTTTATAAAAAAATTATGTACAATCATTTCAAGCTATCATACCAATAAGTGAGAGACAAGTTTCACACAAATAATTCTGTTTTGCAAAAGCAATGAGTAAACACAATTTCACTAATATCTCTGCACTGTAAGTTGAGGCATAAAATTTCCTAAGTGCTTTTTTTGCTTTTGGCAAATGATGCCTAGTCTTAGGTATCACTTTAAAAGGCAAAAGCAACTCTGAGGAACGTGGTGCAACAAACAGTGGATAAAAGAGAGAGAATTATTTAAATACCTGAATTGCTTGCTTTGCACATATCTCTGAGGCTTGCCGAAGGACATTGCCCATTCCCAATGAGTGTATATGTTAAGCTCTTTGAAATGTGAGTATTATGGGAAGGATCACAGTTGCTTTAAATTACAGGAGTTGGCAAGTGCCGGGAAGAAGGAGTGGGAGGTTGTTTAAACTGAGAAAGACAGTTGCAGAACTTCGGATAACAGCATGAGCTCCAAGATTCAAGTGCGTTCTGTTCAGGCCGGCACTTTATTTTTCTTCAAGTTGTGTTTTTGCATTGTGTTGAAACAGCTTTGAACAACAGTCATATTTCTGCTTGAAATTTTTAAATGGTTTCTGAGTTTATGGGATAACCAAAGCAAGAAAGCCTCATGTTTTGGAGAAAAGTTTGATATCAGCAATGCCCCAACAAGGTAAGCTACTAATTTTGCTTCAGTTTTTCCCTTTTTCTCCCTTATTTGGACTTTGTCAAAATATTTACTGAAAGAACTTAATGCATTTACTTGTAAAGAAATGGGGGAACTTGGAGAAAGAATGTCAACAGCTGATAAAGGCTGGAAATCCTTAGCAGCGTTGCTTTCTCCTACTTTCTATTATGCTTGATACATGAATCTCTGTGAAATATCTTTGACTATTTGGAAAATAAATGCTTTTTCTCTTAGAAAATTCAGGGGGTCTTGAAAATCTCCAGCATGATGAACCTATTTTTCATCAGTTACTGATGGGCTGATTCCTTGTCGAGGTCAGAGTAACTGTGTTTTCTTACTTCATTATGCACGATGTAGCTTCCGGAGCTATGATTCTTCTAAATCAAAAAACTTTCCCATAGATTTAATACCACTCCAAGACTCCTCTTAATCATGGTCAGTATGGTTTACTACAAGCTTATTTTGTAGACTATATTTTTTAAAGTTAAATAAATCATTCAACTTTTCCCTGTAATGATATAGGCATCTACACACAGGAAATGTTATATATCCTTAGAGGAAAAAAAAAAATTAAATTCAACATTTCTTAATTCAAGTCAGAGTCATAAGATAATGTTGTTATCTCAGGAGAGTGACTTTGCTGGTCAACTGTGCCTCCTACACAGGTAGAGAGCAGAGACTCTAAGATATTTCCTTGTTTTCCTGTGCATTAGTCATGTGAGAAGCATCTTGTGGTTTGAGGTGGAGAGTATAAGCGTGTAGTGCAACATTTCTCTGTCTCTGAGAAGCTCTCTGTTATCAATGTTCTTATCTTCCCAAAGGCAAAAGTCCAGGTGCAAAAAACCAGATGATATCCATTGAGATCTGCAGACTCTGCAGGCTAAGAGTTTTAACAGAGCCCACACTCATTCTTGCACGCACACGTGTGCTTGTGGGCAGAGGTTACGCGTCTCTGTGGGTTTGACCGAGCTTGAGTGGTTTGGAACATGGAGGTGACTTTAGTGTGCAAAACATACAGGTAGAGAAACATTTGCAATTGAGCCATTAGGCCTGGGAGAAACGTAAGGCTTTACCCACAGACACTGCTCTCAGTCTAAGAAACTGTCTACTTTCCCGCTATACCAGCTGTTCCTCTGTTTCTAGAATATTTTCTCCTTCTGTGACAAATTCTACTTACATAAAGCAGTTTACAGTGGCTTCTCCTGCCTTGTGACCTCACTGGTTCAGGTCTGAAGGACATTCTTTTAAAGAAAACAAGACCTCAGCTCTATCAGCTCATTGCAAGTTGCCTGAGGCACGTCCTTCCTTAGCTGTCCCTCTCTGATTGTTGGTTACAGCAACAGATTGTTGGAGGAAGTTACAGAACTAACCTATCCTCCTTCTGCTTGATGGGTCTCCTCTGTTCCTCTTTCCCCCTCCATTTCTGGCCACACCAACCCACTGAACATTCTGAGAAGAGCAGAGAGGTTGACAGGCGTCTTTTCAGCTAATAGAGGAAACCCCCACCCTATCCGGAGCAGGGTCTCGGCCCCACCCATGACTTCATCGCAGGCAGCGGGAGAGCTGGGATGGCCAGCAGTTGTGTGGCGCCTGAGTGTACCCTGGGGACGGGTGTGGCCTAGAAATGCGCAGTGTGGCATGACGCGGCTTCCCATCACAAGCTCCCATGGAGGCTGGCGGCATCTCCACGAGCCAAACCCACCAGGTCCCACCCTAGAGCCCCAGAAGGCCCCAAGAAGGACAAAAACAAAAAGGCAATTAAGGTTGCTAACGAAGCGCCAAGCCAGCTGACTCACCCAAAGCAGTCGCTGGGGGTGGAGGGGTGTAATGAAACCTGGACAGCGCCCTGGAAAGGACAGGTCAGGACTGTCTTGGACAGGGTGCTTTGGAGAGGCCTAGTATGACTGCAGTGAGCATCCTGACCACAGACAACCTCCTCTGCAAGGGCCAGGTGAGGAGAGTGTTAACTACTGAGTTGCCTGAGAGGGGTGGCCTTCTATCTGGCTGGCTTTGGGTACCTCCCAAGCTGAACCCAGGTGGGGGCCAGAGTCATAGGCTCCAAGGATGTGGACAGACAAGACAAACTCAAAAGTCCATGCCCAGACACTAAGAAAAGGACATGATCCTAATTAACTAAGCCTTAGCCAAGAGTCCCTCTGGTGCTAGAGCCTCTAACAAGGCTCTTTAACGTGGTCTTGACAGAGGAAAGCCAGGCATTTACAGTAGTGCAGAAAACACCCAACAACACCGAGAAATGCTTTGCCTATCAGCTGCTGGACTCAAAGAAAGTGTCCCACAGAGCTGCATTTGAATGAGACTTTAGAGAATGAGTCACTTCTTATGAGGCAAGAAGTGATGGGGGTCCAGCCAGAGGCTGGCATGCAAGGCAGAGGTAGGTACAGAATCATGGCTACTCTCATAAACTGAGTATCATTAAGGTGGTGAGGCTCTATTTCCCAGTGTGATATCCCAGACCCCTCAGGGAGCAACCCTAAGTATTTCTTGGTCAAGCAATTTGCAGAAAGTGGAAAGCTGGGTACTACAGTGAACCCGAGCCTGGGCTCAGAGTTCACAAGTGTGACTTTAAGGCTCAGCTCTGCCCCGAACTGCCTTGTGAGCATGGATGGACCCAGTCAAATGCCCTCTTTGCATCTGTTAGGTGAGGGAGGCAACATGTCCATCTCTTAGAGGCACCTTGAGTACTAAATTCGAATACACATAAGGGTCTACTCTCAAAGTGCCAGCAGGAGCTTGGTGAATGCCGGCTAATGCTAGTTACTCACACCAGCCAGCTCCTTTGCAGCTGGACCTCACACACATTTAGCTCGTTGACACAGCCTCTGACTCTCCATGAGTGATGATTAGAATTTGACGTTCTCCAAGCTCCTCTGAGCAGGAAATCAATTTTCCTCCCCTCAAACAGCACACAGATCAGGGATGTTGTGCAGAAAATGGGGAGACTAGTTGGTCTGTGGAGTGGAGACCATGTGTTCTTAAAAAGTTCAAAGTTTTCCAAGATTTAATTGAAATGTAACAATTTTCATCAAGCTCCTCACAAATTATTTTCCATATTTCTAAGTGCTAGATGCCCAACAACTAGAATTCTCGAACTTTTTGAAAATTACTTTTGACTTTTAGAAAGAGGAGAAAGTTGACCCCAAAGTAAGTTTTTGGCAATAATTTCATGCTTGAAATGCCAGCTTTTTCCAACAGTTTAAGGACCTAATGTGTGGATGAAAATGCAAAAGATGCTAGAGGAAAATATAGTCAGACTTTAAAGAAGTTGGAATGGGGAAAATAAAGCATACAGTCTAATATCATAAAAAATAAGTTCAGAGCAAATGAGAATTGAAAGAAAACTAAAACCAGAATAATCAGTCACCTTCCTTGACATCCACTGTGTACAAAGAACTGTGTTGAAGCTCGTTCAATATTATTAACCCATTGATCCCTTACACTCAGGCCACAGTGTAGGAGTGGATCTCCTCATCTCACAGAGGAAAGCACAGGGCTCCAGAAAATGCCAGGGACCCACCTGGAGTCTTTCAGGATGAGAGGGATGAAGGACGGTCTGAAACTTAGGTTTATCCATTCTCTAGCCCTCATCAGACCCCTCAGGGATATAGCATAGGATTTGCTTTTGCATATGGGTGAGGACTGGCAGGGGCATTCCAGGAAAATGAAGGAACATCAGCAAAGCTCTGGAGAGCAGGGCAGACGTGGAGGAAACTGCCCCAGCAGAGCACAGCAAGGAAACAAGGAACAAGGAAAGGTGACCAGATTTGGCTGCAATTGTAGAAAGTCTTGCAACCTCAATGTGTGGATTTTTTCATGGAATAATCATTAAAGGTTGGTAAACAAAAGTAGTGTGGGGAGAATAGTGATTTAAGATCAATCTGTACACAGCAGGGACAGAGCCAAAAGTTCTCATTAGCAAACTAGATTTGTCCAGGCAATAAATAGCAGCAGGCGCAGCCACATAGTAGTCCACTGGAGGAAGGGCCTCTTGGGAAGACCTGACCTTCACCAGGGTCCTTCAAGATGACCAGAGGCTCTATTTCCCAATGTGATATCCCAGACCCCTCAGGCAGCAACCCTAAGTATTTCTTGGTCAAGCAATTTGCAGAAAGTGGAAAGCTGGGTACTACAGTGGACCCGAGCCTGGGCTCTGAGTTCACAAATGTGACTTTAAGGCTCAGCTCTGCCCCGAACTGCCTTGTGAGCATGGATGGACCCAGTCAAGTACCCTCTTTGCATCTGTTAGGTGAGTGAGGCAACATGTCCATCTCTTAGAGGCGCCTTGAGTACTAAATTCGAATCCACATAAGGGTCTACTCTCAAAGTGCCAGAGTGAATTCCATGTGGGCCCCAGTTCCTGTCCTGCCAAATGGGAAAAGGTAGAGAAGTGGGAGAGCAGGAGGGGCTGGTTAACCTTTGTGAGCTCTCAACTCCATGGAGACAACACTCTGAGTACTTTATGGAAATCATTAACTATATAGTTCCCCTTCCATCACCAGGTTCCAGACTCCTTCACTATGGAGCAGGCATATTTCCAAAACAACTCTAGAGTTTCCACTGTCACAGTTACATAATAAAGAGTGTTGGCATGCGTGACTGGGGGAGGGTACATTTTAATATATCCTGAAGGAGGCCCATTGTCCATCTTCCTGGTCATCTGCCTTTGAAAATTCAACTGTCTGTCTCTCCTGACTGAGAACTCTTCCCGCAGTCTGTGCAGCCTCTGCATCCTGGAGTGCTGTGAAAGATGATTATTCCCATAAATGATCTATAACTTCCTTCAGCTTCCAAGCAGGTGATAAGCTTTCAGACAGAAGGATTCATCATCTACAAATCCCAAATGCCTACAACTGTAGTGAATCTGAGTCTTAGTTTACAAGCCTGAGTCTGGAATAAATGTCTCATTTCTTTATTTCCTTTAATTCAGTTTAAATCTGCTTATTAGAGAGTTTATGCCAGCAGGAACTTTAGTTTCAAAAGTTGTTAGTGCTCCCCCCAACCCCCGGTCTCCAACAGCAGGGTCAGGCAAGGGTCCCTGAGGTTCTCTTTCATATCCTCCCAGCCCACACTAACAAATTACCTGCCCCTTTGATGACCGTGGATTCTTCTCTCAAAGCCCAGGGACTGGGTATCACTGTGAAGGCTGGGACAGGTGTCTGAGCACAGCCAAGCAGTCAGGAAAGACAATTTCTCGGCGATGCCCCAACCAGGAGCATTTTCCAGGTCAGGGAAAATTGTTCATCAAATGCTCATCATTTTCTCTCTCCCCAGTGTATACTTTTGGGCTGGGTCTCTAAAAAGAAAGGAAGGGGTGTCCGATTTCTCTTCCCTGCTTTGTAGACCCCTTGAAATGAGAACATGCAAAGAATCAGTCAAGATTCTTGAAATGCTAAGTCAGAGATGGAGAATGACACACAAAGTTACATTTCAGGAAATGATTCTGTCACATACCTAGAAGGTGTTCAGTCATTGTCATGGAAGTATGTCCCCCACTAAATGATATTTATTAAGATAAATTAAGGATGTTTTATTTATCAACCACTTACTATGTGATAGTGCCATGTACATGCTATTTCTGTGTCCACGTCCTTTTCAGAACTAGGGATTGAACCCAGGGCCTTCACATCCCCCCCTACTTGAAACACAAACATCCCTTCACTTCTTGCCACTTTTTGAAGCAGTTCTGGAAGTTTCACAAGTGTCTCCCAAAATGTGATCAGAACCACAGTGACTGCTGCTGTCGAGTGAGGGCCACCGCCACCCAACAGAAAGTCAGCTGCTAATCAGCTGGTGTTGTGTCTTCCTGTCCTTTATTTGCCAGACCTGGCAACACGTGATTTCTAGTTCTTCCTCAAAGTCAGAATAACTAGGAAAGTGGAATGCTTGGCAGTGATTCAGGACATTGAGGCAGCCACGTCAGTACAATCAGAGACATTCACAGAGGAAAGCTCTGAACAGCTCCAGAGAGTGGCAAGGAGGTCGGATATGTTTGAAGGGCTTGAAGTGAGGGGGAGGATTCTGGGGGAACTAACGGCAAAGTGTTTTTACTATAAGTAAAGTTTTAAACATGTTTAAACATTCACCAAATTTTAACATACCTTTCAGTCAGACTGGGTACCCACTAGAGTTTATCTAAACTACACGTTCAATTTAAATTTCTGTTTGTATCTCACACGTCTTAGCATTAGAATTTATCCAAATCATAGATTGCACTTTCAACTCAAATTCCAGTGCCAGAATCTGGTCCTTTTTAATATCTTACAGTTGGTCCTTGTTCTGATGTAGAAGGGAAAGTCCTCTGGCATTTTAAATATAGGCAGACTGCTGTCATCTACCTTCACCACCCTCCTCTGGGGAAGACTTTCCCAGACACGCTGTGTCTCATCCAGGATGTATGTGCCCATCTTGAAACAGACATGCAAAATGGATCATCAGATTTCTAACACTGTACATGTCCATGCCAACTCCATCCTGCTGCTTGAATGGAGAGGTAGAGGGACAGAGGCTACCTGAACACTGCACCAAGAAAGAGTCTGAGCCCTGCCCGGAGTGAGCAAGAAGAAACACAGAGATGACTTAGCAACATCAGATGGAAAGTCATATGTTTCCCAAAGCTGCTCTAGCTACAGCTTGAAGCATCTGACAGCCCAGAGTGCAGGAGAAATGTTATTCCTTCTGACTTAAATATCATCTTTCTGGATGCTAGATGCACATGAGCTTTGCTAGTGAGCCCATCTCATAAAAACATCAACTAAACCATTCCGCTTATGTCACAAACGCAGTTACAGCAAAGCCTTTTGCACTCGTGCTCATGCTACAGTGCCAGTGCTCATCTCTATTAGCTGAAAAGATAAAGCATCTGGAATTCTTATCTTTGTTTCCTGGTTTCAGCCCTACCCCTTCCTGATATGTGATGATGGTAAATGATTTAAATCCATTGGACCTCTGTTCAGCACTCAGACAAGACTCACTGGAAGCATTAAGTGAGATGCTATGTAAGAAAAATTTGACAGTGAGAAGGTAGAATGCCAATGCTAGTTACTGTTGGGAGCCTGATCCTTTGGCTGGCTTCCCGTGACCCCTCTGCTACAGAAGATTTCTCCCAGGGTAAAGTGACACCTCATCGGGCATCAAAAACAGAAGCACAAGTGAAAGGGAAGCAAACACATCAGGGAGTCTGGGAGTGGCTGGGTGTAGACACGCCAAGAGAGCACCTCATCCATGGTGAGGGTGCTCCCCGTTCATGCAGTCACAGTAGAGTGACGAGCCAGACCCGGGCTGGCTCTCTCTGATTCCCGGGATGCTAGTGCACCGTTCAACTTTCCAGCATCACTGCAGGCTGGCCACATTCTTTGCTCAAATATGTCCCAAAAATATTAAATAGAAAATTCCAGAAATAAGAAATACCTTAGCTTAGTCCTGTGAGCCATCCTGAGTCACATGATGGAAGCCCACGCCATCCCGTGCTGGCCTGGTGTGAATCCTTTCTTGATGCCCACCGTGTGTGTTGTCTTCCTGTGAGTGTCTCATGGTCCTTTCAGGTATCAGACCAGTTGTCAGTGGAGTCTCAGTGCATATGTTGGAGTAACTTGTATTTTACTTGATAGTGGTCCCACAGTGTGAACTTTTATATAGTATGTAGTTGTAATTGTTCTATTTGATTATTACTAATATTTAATCTCTTACTATTTAATTTATAAATAATACTCTATCATGGGTGTATATGTAAAGTTTTATATATGTATGTAAAGTGGTGTGTGTGTGTGCATGTGTGCATGTGTGTGTGTGTGTGTGTGTGTGTGTGTGTGTGTATGTGTGTGAAGGTCAAAACTAGCTGAGGTTTCAGGCATCCATGAGAGATCTTGAACTGTATTTCTCACAGATAAGGGGGTTACTTCCCCAAGGCTTTGCATGCTTGGGGTGATTCACGCTTGCTGTTGACTCACATAGTTCAACAGTGCTGCCTTCATGCTTTTGTCCACAGAGGAAAATGGAACTGTTTCTCAGGAATGCATTATTAGATATTAGCAAAGCTCTGGACAATGTACTAAGGACCTCAGCCCCAAGGGTTGAGGGCCAGGATGGCAGGCCTGTCCCGAAGCGTGCAGACCCCTGCTCCAGGGCATAGTATCCACAGAAAACATAACCCTATAGTCCTCAGTTTGCAGATTTTTCAACAAAATCTATATATCTGGATGGTTTAATGTGTAACATGCCCATTTCAAAACACTTACTGGGTGTTTGACTTACTGAAATGGCATTCTCAGAAGTTCTGACTATAATCGAGATATATAGAGTTCCTGTTTTCTTGTTTCTTGAGAAATTTCAAAAAACTTTGCCGTTAAACATGTCTGGACCACATACTGTTATGCATGTTACCTTACCAGGTGTACTACAGAACTCGCTGCACAGGAGCTAACACACAGGAGGATGTCAGGGCTCGCC
>PVIR01024657.1:0-25939 GCA_004026965.1 Petromus typicus | reverse complement strand
TAGTTGATATTGTGAAGGAGAAAATATTTAAAAGGAAAGAGTGTAAGTGCAAATAGCGAGGGGAAAACGAATGTGGTTATAATAAAGAAAAAAGAAAACAAAGATTGTGTATATATGGGTTGGAGGAATGCAGGGTGGGGGGAAGAAGGAAAAAATCAGAATCAAGTCATGTCATATTCTGGTACAAACTCCTAATGTTGAATGTAATTATCATGTGTATTCATAATGTACCAATAAAGTTAATTTTTTTAAAAAAGAGAGTAAATTCAGAAGTGTCCCTCCAATCTTCTTGCTTCAGGGGCTGTATCCTCATAAGTAAGGAAAACAAGAGACAGATGGAAGAGCAAGGATAGATATGAGAGATGCAGGCAGGGAACCATTGGCCAGGAGAACAGGATACACAGGGAATAGGGAGAGAAATCCAAGGGCCCAGTCAATAGTAAACAGAGGGACAGAGAAAAAGAACAGAAGAGAGAACAAAATGGAAATATGATATTGACAGAAAAACAGGAAGTAGGAAAATGAGATGTTTTCAAAACCCTTCATGGAAAATAAAATGGAGCTGATTTAAAAGGACAACAGAGTAACAGATATTGAAATTAGGAAAAAGAGAAGGAAGAAAGAAAAATAAGAACAATCAAACGTGAGAGAAGGAGCATCAGAGAAAGACAGAGGGAAGAGAGAGGATTACTGTATTTCACCCAGAACCTTTCAGATATCAGTTGGTACTAGGGATCTATGCTATGACCCAAGGACTGTGCACCAAAACCTTTTCAAAGGGTCCTACAAACCTTTTTGAAATGTCCTTCTCCTGAGGTTCACCTGCAGTTGTTTTCCTCTATAGTGGCCTTCTGGTATTTCTTTATAAAGACTGAGAACAGGAGGACTCAAGAGTTGGGTGTGTGCCCTGGCGATGCTGAGAGCTTTGTGTTCCAGCCCTGTGGGTCTTGAGGTCTATCCACATCCAGCTTTGCCATCACTGTGTTTGTGCTATGCTTCCTTTCTCTTGTCCTTCTTCCTGAGTGGTGTGGCACACTAGCTATGGAGTTGGACTTCCTGTGCTAGGGTGCTGGCTTCGAATATGAGGCCGCTGGGATTGTTGGGAGTGTTGGCTGTGTGACTGCACTGGCATGGTGAATGGAGGGTAGTTGGACTCATCATCAGAGGATGGATCCCAGAACAAGCTTTCCAGAAGATGACACATACTGTCATTTCTAGTCAAACGTGTACAAGTCTGTCTATATCCAAGGTGAAAGGGAGAAGATCCATGTTTTAATAGGAGGATTGTCAGACAACCTCTGGCACTTCTGAAATTCCTTCAGGGGTAAGCCAACAAACTTTTCTTGCTTAAATGCTGACGCTGTTCTGCCTGGTTTGTGATCCTGAATGGAAGGACTATTGCTAGTCTTTCCCCTTCCCTTTTCACAACCTGCCTCAGGGAGGAGGAGGTCATAGGATTTGAAGTCGAGCTTATTGTGATATTACAACATGCATCTTCTTTCCTTGCCTCTCCATATACTAGAAAAGTAGACACGTCGCCTCACTAGAGTGTTACGTCCAAGCTTCTGGCATCCTAGAAGTACAAAGGAAAAAAAAGGAAATGCTAATCACTGTATCATACATGCACATCATCAGGCTCCTATAACTCCACACTTAACCAAGTGTTACTCCTTACAAATGACTTCAGACATATTTTGCTCAAATGCCTTTAATACTATTTATAGACTTTATTTGACCTGTCACCTGTTTAAAAATCACACAGCATAGTCTTTGTATGTACTGCAATGTAGCACTTAAATTTTTTGATGAATTTAGTTTTTGTGGCATATTATTCTCTGATAATAAATGCTTAGTTTTCAGGCATCTACTTGTTCCTCAACAGTTACAGAGAATTATATATACATATTTTTTGTACTAAGGATTGAACTCATGACTTTACTATTGTGAGGCAGGTGCTAGAACCACTGAGCTAAATCCCTGGCCCTAGAGAAAAAATATTGTTTTCAACAAGAAACGAGATTATTAATAATGTTTCTTCATAGTACTTTCATATCATTCAGTTGATTGCTATATAATACCTATTAAGATATTTTGCTAAAAATATGAGAATATGAGACAGAAAGAAAATTCACAAAAATTCCTATATTCTTTCTTCAAGAAGAATGTAGAAACTCAAGGAACTTAAGAAATATTTTTTTAAGGTTTTTTGAGACAGGGTCTCGCTTTGTGGTTCAGGCTGGCCCTGAGCTCAGCCTCCAACTCACATCACAGCAATCCTCCTGCCTCTGCCTCCCAAGTGCTGGGATTACAGGGGTGAGCCAACATGCCCGGCACTGTGGTATGTGGTACTGATTGCTGCTGGGGTGAATCTCCACGCCCAGTATTGTTATGTGGTTACTGGGGATCAATCCCAGGCCTTTGCGCTTGCAAGACAGGCGCCAGAACCACTGAGTTATATCCCCGGCCCAAGAAATATTCTTTATTTCCTAAGCTTATATGTCAGGGGATAAAATTTAAGATTTTCTTCTATCTTATACCAAGAATAGTGATATAATTACCTTTTCAAATATTCTTAGCTTAACAATGACAGAAACTGGTAACTGGAATTATCTACATTATTTGGCAAGGTATACCTAAAATTCATAGGAAAGAGAAAAGGCCTGGTCAAAAAATACAAGGCTGGACAGTTACTGCTCACTTGTATTTGTTGTCCTTCCTAGGGGCAGCTCTGCCCATGAAAACAGAACACATTTTACATCATTGAGCTGAGGGGTGGCCCAGTGATTTGGCTAGACAAGTGTGATGAGGATGGAGGCAACAGGTGTTACTTCTTAGCAGCATCCTTAAGAGCGAGCATTTGATTCTCCAGTTCTTTCTTTTCTTTTCCTTTCTTTTTCTTTTTCTTTTTATTTTTGAAACAGGGTCTTGCTTTGTAGTTCAGGCTGGCCCTGAGTTCAGCCTCAAACTCACATCACAACAGTTCTCCTGCCTCTGCCTCCCGAGTGCTGGGATTACAGGTGTGAGCCACCACGCCCGGCACTGTGGGATGTGGTATTAATTGCTGCTGGGCGTGAGTCTCCACGCCCAATATTGTATACGGTTACTGCTCAAGTATAATGTAATGAAAGTGATATAAGATACTTCATCTGCCCTTTTGGTAATTCTATTTTCATTTTATACGGTTACTGGGGAATCGAACCTGGGCCCTTGCGCTTGCAAGACAGGCGCCAGAACCACTGAGCTAAATCCTGGCCCCTCCAGTTCTTTCTTTCTCTGTCTTTGTGGTCATAGAAAAGAAGTGCTCAAATGGAGCTCCTATGGGATGGGGAATCATGAGAAGAGTTCACTTCCTGGGCAATGGTAGGCACATTGCCAGAGTCCAAAATAGCCCCTGTTATTATAAGCTATGGAATATTTGAGCTTTTTTATTCCTTAAGCGCATGCTCACTGTTGGGATCTTTTTGGCTTCCTTTGTCTATTTCCATATCAAACTCTCTTACTTTTGTGGTGAGAAAGAGGGAAATACAGTTCAGAGGGCGAAGTGAGAGCAAAGTGTGGGTATAAGGGCTATAAATCCAGAGGCTAAGAAACTGAAAAGCTGTAATGCAGTGAGAGGGAAGTGGAGAGAAATAATGGACACACAACTGTGTAGAGAAAGTTGAAAGGAAGAGCAAGAAAAGCAGCCAAGAAAGATCAGGCACAGGGAAGTGCAAAGCAGAAAACTTAGATCACAGGAAGTGAATGCAGGCAGGAAGAGGCAGAATTAATGAGTGTCACAAAGATTCCTTGAATGGAACTGGCATTTTGGGGTTTGGGCCAGGCCCAGAGACTGAGCGCAGAAGCCAATCCAGAGCACCCCTGCAGAGCTTTGTGGGTGTCCTCGTTCCAGGAACTCTCACTACCTCACATCTCCAGCCCTTCTGTCAGCAAGAAGTCACTCAGTCTGCAGCACTGGGGGAGTCAGAGCAGAGAGGAAACAGCGAGATCGCTCTGGGGGACCATCTGCTACATGTTTAAGTGACTGAGACAGAAAGGCTGTCAACACATCCAAGACAAAAGCATCACACTCCTGAATCCAGGCAAGCCTACAGGTGGTGCTGTGCTTCCCGTACCTGGGAACTGTGTAGGGACACCTAAGAATGACTGTGGCAGTACTCCACGGTGCCCCTTCCCAACTCTGCTCCTTCTGGAATGTGGTCTGGGCTGCCTTTCATCCTAGCTTTACTAATTGCCAGTTGGCCAATACTAATCCTCTTGGAGGAGAATTTTCCTTAGTTATAAAATAAAAGCAGTGGGGCTATTATGAGTATCCAATGATATTGGCTGGCACAGAGTATGTATTTGCTAATAGGAATTTTTATTCTTCTTATTGTTGACATAAAAATTTTATTCTTGTTGGATCTTCTAATTTAAGCACACTTTAAAAAATGTAAAGTGAGGGCCGGGGATATAGCTCAGTGGTTCCGGCGCCTGTCTTGCAAGCGCAAGGACCTGGGTTCAATCCCCGGTAACCACATAACAATACTGGGTGTGGAGATTCACCCCAGCGGCAACCAGTACCACATACCAGTGCCGGGCGTGGTGGCTCACGCCTGTCATCCCAGCACTCAGGAGGCAGAGGCAGGAGGATTGCTGTGATGTGAGTTTGAGGCTGAGCTCAGGGCCAGCCTGAACCACAAAGCGAGACCCTGTCTCAAAAAACCTTAAAAAAAAAAAAATGTAAAGTGATATATATGCTTGTGATGGGGGGATGTCTTTGTATGTGAACATCATCATATTTCTTTCTGGCTGTGCATTTTAATTATATTTAACTGAGTGCATACATTAAACAATATATTTGAGAGCAGAGCAAATGAAGCCCTGAGGAGAAACATTCTGGGCTTTTCTCCTGGACCATGGAGAAAAGATTTTCTTTTCTCCCAAAAAGATCTTGGTTGGTCTTTGCAGTGGTATCCATTATAGAAGCAAGTCTTTTGCAGTGAAGTGCACCATCATCAACAAACTCACAGCAAATCTACCTTCTATGCCTTCAATTTTCCCTGTTTTTAGTTAATTCCATCTTCAGACCTCATCAGTCTGTCATAGGCCATAAATGCAGAGAGCTTCTCTTGGGGTGGCTGCACTTCTGGAAGCTCCTGACTCTAACACCCAGATTTTGATACTGAGGTAAGACTCTTGGGGATGACACAACAGTCTTGGCACTGAAGGGCAAGTGAGTTCAGAAGTTATAAAGTGTTAAAACCTTCTTTGCATTTCTGCTGAAAAGCAATTTCTGTCCTATGCTGGAGGGCAGCAGCATCAGTGATTGATGTAGGATGAGAGAGACCGGAGTCTGCAGGACAATCAGATGAGCATGTTTCTTCAGGTGCTTTTTGTCACCAAGAATGTGTTCCTTAGCACTGTTTACTCACACTGATTTTGAAGCCAACTTTCAAGTCTTGCTGGTTTGTATATATGTCCTATATTATGAGGAGAGTAATGCCTCTCTCATTAGTGTATTTTCAGAATAAATGAGGAATCATATTTAAAGCACAAGTCTTCCTGGAACAGAGAAAGACATGATTAATATTATTAAGCTGACAGGAGCAAGTCAGCACTTGCTTAGTGGAAGATGCTTTACTCCAGCCTTTTCCTGCCCTCTGTGGTCTCTTTGGACCATTGACATCAGTGTTAGAGATTGAATGAGGAGCTGAAGCTTCAGAATCCTCAGCCATGAGGACATAGGAACTAAGTCCTCCTGGCACTTCATCAACCATCCTGGGCACTGAGAGTGCCACAAGCCACACATTTAACCTCATAGAGCATGCACCCATCATGTTCAGAGCAACATTTTATTCTTATTGATATGGAAAATCCATACTCATTGCAATGGTATTTATGCAGACCTTACTGTGTATCAGTATGTGATCTATTTAATTCTTTGATTAGGAGAACTTTGTAGACAGCATAATCTTTATACTTTTGAACCCTGGAATTTCAGAGTCAGTAACCAGAGGGTGGGTAATTACCCACACATCAGTCCCCACTGATAACAGCTTTCTCTGTACTGTGGAAAGTTGACATCAGAAGTAGGAACCTCTGGTTTCTCATCCTAACTGACTTGGAAAATTGCTCCTTGGCCTTAACAAGTCAAGCTCCCTAACTGTTGAGTTTATCATATGAGAAGTAAAGTACTCTAAGACATTATTTTTTCACTCATTAACATCATTTGTCATTCCAACCTCTTGCTCCTCTACATCCAAAGATGATACTTTCCTCACCCCAGCCCAGAGAAGGTATTTTTTGCTGTGGCAATTCTCTGAACCAGTTTTGTTGGTTCTTTTGTCTTTCCTGTCATCCTTCCCTTCCTCTTACCCTTCTCTTCTTCTTTTTATTTTAGAAGTATGTATTATATTGAATAATTTAGGGAGAAAAACCATAGTCCTGGCTCTATACCATATGCTTCCAAAAAATAAATTCCAGATGGTTGAAGCAGATTTGAATGTAGAAAGTAAAAAATAAGAATTTTTTTTTCCATTTTAGCTGCTTTGCAGTATGGATTTAGGCTTTTTTAAGGGAAACATGGATCTCAAGAAAGTAAAAGACTGTCAAATGTAACTCCATGGAAATTAAATATTTATATATGATAAGGACAAAATATAAAAATAAAAACATAAGAAATAGAAGTTATTTTGATTTATGTAAATTTGCAAACCAATAAGTTCATTACAGAAAAGTATAAATACAAATGGGTTTTTAAAATAGAAAAAGGATTCAACCTTGCTCAAAATTAAAATTAAAGAAATTGGTTTGATAAAATTAAAGAAAATTAACAGGAATGGATTTTGAATATTATTTTTTTGAGAATGTGTTGAAGATACACAGAGTTGGGTAAAAAGACTTGGTCTGTATCCTAATGCAGGACATTTAGTGAAGACATTTTATCATACTTTATAAAAACATGAACACACATAATACACAGTTACAGTAGTGAGTCATCATTTCAAGGAGGAAAGTGTGTGGTTATCGTAGGTCTGAAGTGATATTTGGAAGAAGCCTTATACTCGCATGTGGCGGGTGCTGGACATGGTGTCATGAGGTTGCTCCAGTCTCATGGGGAGCCCTGCAGAGCCCTACCTATAAAGTCAGCAGTCTAGGATACATTTATGCTCTGTATCTGCTGTGGGCCACAGTAACCCAAGATGTCATCTTCAGAGAGCTAATTCTGACACAGAATTTCTTTAGTGGAGGTCTCCATGGCTGGGGCATCTTGATAAAGATTAAGAGGCTCAGTTCTCTGGGACAAAGCCCCAAAGACTTGCTCTGCTTCTATTTCTTGACTTTGGGAGAGGTACAGGTGGGATAAGATCATATCTCAGGTGCATCAATGTCCTGCTTTTTCATATGATATAGACAAAGCAGGACAGGAATGAAAGCACACACTGTTTATCACATGGCTAATACCATTTGGATTTCCTAATCCAGTTTCAATGTCTTTTTCATAATCACATGATATCTTAAAATCCTTTTTGCTTTCACCGAAAGTATTGAGCAGATAAAATTTATTTTTCAGCATTACACACTACTGGTGGGAGATATCTGCCTTCCTTTCTAAAATGGAAATTTAAAGGAAGAACAACTAATATCCAGACTCAGGGGTTTCTAGGGGAAGAAACAGTCTTTTCTCAGTCATATAGTAGGCAGCTGTGATCTGACCCCATGCCACTGTGGTCCATGCTTACCTGGGTAGCCACTGCCCAGTCTCCAACTAGCCCAGTTCCCTTCCCCCTTGGATATGGAGTGAAGCAACCAAATTATTAACAGGTAGGAGAAAGATCTCTCTGATTAGGGCACTGAGGCAGGCTGAGGCCACAGGATGGCAATTGAGTTGGGTCCAATGAGGCTTTGGGACAGAAAGAAATGAGGCTTTGTTCTGGATAGAGATGTGCAGCATCTGAGGCTGGTGTGATCCAGACACTGGAGAGGTATGGACAGATTCCCATCCCTACTTCAAATACAGCAGAGCTCTGTGCCCTCATATTTCTAGTTCTATTTTCCAAAAGCCACAGACCTTAGTGTTTATGATGGATTCATTCCACCAGCCATGTTATAAGAAGACAGTGTTTCTAAATAAATAACCTAATTATGCAGCTCAAGATTCTAAAAAATATAATTTAAATCCAAAAACCAATACAGGAAAAGAAATTATAATTTCAGTGAAATTAATGACACTGAGACTAAAAGAAAACTACAAAGTTTCAGTGAATCAAACAGTTCTTCCAAAAAATAAACAATATAAAAATCCCTTAGACAAAATCATCAAAAGGGCAAAAGGAAAAACTCCTGGTGATGTAATTAGAAGTGAAAGACAGACTCACAGTGGACAATGGCAAAATATGGAGATGATAAAAAACCCCAAAAACTTATGTTCAAATAAATTGCAAAACCTAGAAGAAATAGAGAAATTCCAAGACATATTAATCACCAAAACTGATCCAAGGAAGTATAAATACCAGAATGTATCAGTAGTCTGAAGTAGAGCCAGTAATGAAACACTAACTACTAGGAGTAGTCCAGGACCCAGTAGGTTCACCATAAAATTTTGTCAGAACATCAGGGAGGATCTAAAGGCAATACTCTTTCAAACTTTTCCATGAAACTAAAAGAGAAGGAACACTCCCCACCTTAGTCCTGGAAGCTACCAATCCCCAGAAATCAAAGACAAACAAGAATTTAACAAGAAAAAGAGAACCACAGGACAATTTCTTAATAGTGGTAGACACAAAATGTCCTAAATAAGATACTGCCAAATAGAATTCAACAAATAATTTTAAAAGCCTTACAACGTAACCAAGTTGCCTTCATCCTGGGGATGCAAGAATAGTTCAACATATGTAAATTTAAAAATGTAATAAATTGCATAAATAGAAAAAAAGAACAAAAATCCCATATCAATAGACCCAGAAGAAACCTTTGACAAAATCCAGCATCCATTCATGATTTAAAAATTTAATGGAAAGGACTAATATTAAACTGATAAAGGCCATTTATAACAAACTCACCTACAACATTGAACAAAATAGGAAAAAACTGGAGTATTTCCTCTAAAATTAGGAACTAGATAAGAGTGTCCACTCTCACCACTCCTGTTCAATATTGTATTCAAAACTTTAGCCAGAGCAGTCAAGCAAAAGAAGGAAATAAAAGGAATAGATATAATAAAGGAAAAGGTCAAATTGTCTTTATTTGGAGAAGATATCATCCTTAAAATGAAAGACTTCCAAAAGCCTCCACCAGAGACTCTCATAATTAATAAGTTCAGCCAAGTAGCAGGATACAAAGTCTACAAACACAACTCAGTAGCATTCCTGTATATCAGCAAAAGACACTGAGAGAGAAATCAGGAAAATAACTCCACCTGTACCAACTTCAAAAAATTAAATACCTAGGAATTAACCTAACCAACTCAGAAAAACAAAACAAAACAAAACAAAACAAAAAAAACCCCTCGATAACAAAAACTATAGTACTCTGAAAAAAGAGATCAAAAGGGATATTAGAAAATGCAGCAGTGTCTCGTGTTCCAAGACAGGCAGAGCCCATATTATCATGTTATCAAAGATGATACAGATAGAATATAATCCCAAATAAAAACCAAAAGAACTGGAAGAAACATTCCTAAAATTTATATAGAACCCCAAACAGCTCAGAATAGCCAAAGCACTTTCTGCATTCCTGGGCAACAATAGCCAAGCAGATGGCATTACTATCCTAGATTTCAAGCTAAATTTTAAAATTGCAATGATAAAAACAGCACAGTACTTGCACACAAGCAGACATATTGATCATGGAGATGAACCAGGAATACAGAAAAATCACAGGCACCTTCACCACTTCATCTTTGACAGAGGGGCCAAAATATATGTTAACATATAGTTCAGGAGAAAGTTATAGTTATGCATAAGTCTAGAACCATTGCTCTCATCATTTGCTAAAATCAAAAAGCTAGATACACAAACAGAATCCTCAAGAAGACAAAATAGGTAAAGTTCTAGAAGACACAGGCATAGGCAAGGACTTCCCAAAGTGAACTCCAATTGCACATGGAGTAAAACCTCTAACCGAACATCTACGGCACAGAAAGAGAAATAATAGAGAGAAGTGAGATAAACTACAGAATGGAAATATTGCTTGCTAGCTACTTCTCTGGTAAATGAGTAGTACCCCGTCTATACAAAGAACTCAAAACACAGACCCACACTCCCAAATAAAAAGCTCAGTAAACCTGGCAATTGAAATGAATAAACACTTGTCCAAAGAAGAAATACGTATGGCCTGTAAATATCTGAAAAATTGCTCAGCACCTTTAGCCATTAACAAAATGAAAATCAGGTAACATTGAGAATTCATTTTACTTCAGAAAAAATGGCTCTCATTAATAACTTAAAACACAAGAAGTGCTAGAAAGAGTACAGGAGAAAAGAAACCCTTGTACATTGTTGATTATAAACTAGTACAACTATTGCAGAAATCAGTATGGAGATTCTTCAAAAAAAAAAACAACAGGTATCCATTGGACTCAGTTATACCTCTTCTGGGTTACTCTGAAAAAGTTAAAGATATCACATTACATCGATACACACATACCTATATTTATAGCAGTACAACTCATAACAGATGAATCTTAGAAGTGATCTAATGCCAACATCAGACATGTGATTGACACATTTTAGCAGTTGACCTTACCAACAGATAGATGTCTGGAAGCTAATGGCCACCACCTTGAGCACTTTTTGTAATTATAGAGGCCAAAAGTACCTTGTATTAATTGCATGATGTCTCAGTAAAATTAGTATTAAAATATTTATACAAGTTTTCCTGATTGTAGTTGGTATTTTCAAGATAAACAGAGTTAATGCAGGACACTGCAATTTACAGGATTAGCTGACAGTATCTGCCAAGAGTCAAATGTAGAAGAGTGCAAGAGGTCTGTCGTGTGCTGGTCCAAAGAATCCAGCCGAAGGCGTGGAGCCTATAGTAATGTCCCCTAGGAGCCTGTGTCAGGAGGCCAAGGAATCTGTGATGGCAGACTGAAGGATCTGTGCTGGAAAGCCCAGAGGCAGGTGCTGGAAGTTAGAGAAACTGCGCAGGCAGGCTGGAAACCAGTGCTGGAAGCTGAACAATCTGTTCCCCAAAGCAGAAACCACTCAAGGCAAAAGTGAAGACCAGACTCTTCCAAAGAGAACGGCAGCCATCTTTGGTAAAGGCAAAGACCAGAGCGCAGCTAAAGAAAACAGCCAGCTGAAGCCCCTCCAGAGAAAAGCGGTGGGAATGAAGCTCTTCCAAAGAAAATCAGTACGAAATCCTTCTCTCCTGTTCTCCTTTTCTATCATTCCAGCAACAAGCCTCCTTAAGTGGGTCTTCCACACCCAGAAGCATGCTGACTCAATTCAGATAGGCATTACCATCCAAATCAACAGTCAGCTATGTAAACACCACACTGATGTGTCCCTTCTTTGGCAGACTCTGTATATTTAGCAATAGCACCGAATAAACTTGAGTCATTTGTGGGAAAATGGATGCTAAGTGAAACAAATCAGACACAGACAGTTACATACTGCATAGTTTCTCTTAAGAAAGAAATTCGAAGTCTAGGTAGTTTAAAGAGGAAAATAAAAGATGAGAAACAGGGAGGTAGACTGTGGAGATGAAAAGGAGTCCGGGATATGTGGGTAAAAGGAAGGAGAACAGAAGGGGAAGCAAACAGAACGACTGTAATTTATGTATGTTCAAATTCCTCGAAATGAATATAATTATTTTGTATTGCAAACATATTTTAGTGAAAGAAAACAAAAATTTGCTTATTCACCGTGAGTGACCACAAGACTAGGAAATATTTTTCCCCTTGTATTTTACAAACTCTGAAACTGATAAGATCAGTCACTGAGAAACATCTTCAGATGGGAGCAGAGGAACCATCTGTTGATGTAACCATCTTTGAATATCACTATATGATTATTCTCTATTAAAAAATAAAATTTGCACTTATGTTCACAATAGACAGTGATTTATAGATTTATTTTCTTGGTATATCTAGAAGATTTTGGCCTTATAAAATGAACTTGGATATGCTTCCTTCTTTCCAAATAATTTTCTAAAAGATGTTATGTAGGATCGATGTTATTTCTTCCTTCAACATTTAATAGAATATACCGATAAAGTCCTCTTGATTTGAATCTGAGGTTTCTGTGTGGGAAGTTCTTTTTTCCTATGAAGTGAATTTATTTAACGTATTTACGCATAGTCAGTTGCATGTATGTTTGAATCAGTTTGGATAATCCATTGTCTTTCAAAAAATGTTCCATATTTTTGGATTTATCAGTGAATTTCTCACTTGAGGCACTGTGTCCTGTTCTTTTTTATTTCAAATGAAAACAAAACTATTTATTCTTCTAGTTCATAAAAGGTCATGAAGAGTTCTCTTTCATGCAGTTTTAATAACTGTAGACTCTCCCCAAGATCTTTGTGGTACGAGTTAGTGCCAATAAAGAGCAATAGCTTCAGTGCATCAATATCTTGAAGTGGAAATTTCAACTTTAAGAATTTATTTGGGAAATATGATTAAGCATGTACTTACAAATGTCTAAGAATATTTTAACATAATTTTTCATAATGAAAATGGAAATAACTAAATTTGGTCAGTAGAGGACAAGCAAATGAGAATAAGATATCTATATAATGGAATATTATTGAAGAAAATAGAGGTAGTTAGTACATGTTGATTGGAAAGATATCTTTTATATGTTATTAACTTAGAAAAGTTTGCAAAACAGATTTTCACATAATTCTTTTAAACCTGCATGCTCAGAGAATGCTAAAAGTCATAGCAAATTGCTTAGGCTGAGGCAAAATAAGAAAACTAAGAAAGATTATTTTTAATTTATATCTTTACTTACCAGGTGATATGCTCTTTTTTTTTAGGTTTTTTGAGACAGGGTCTCACTTTGTAGTTCAGGTTGGCCCTGAACTCACATCACAGCAATCCTCCTGCCTCTGCCTCCCGAGTGCTGGGATTATAGGCGTGAGCCACCAGGCCTGGCACTGTGGTATGTGGTACTGGTTGCTGCTGGGGTGAGTCTCCACGCCCAGTATTGTTATGTGGTTACCGGGGATCGAACCCGGGCCCTTGCACTTGCAAGACAGGCGCCGGAACCACTGAGCTATATCCCTGGCCCAGATATGCTCATATTTAACAGATATGCCTAAAGTGAAAACACAAACCAGAAAATGTTCTCCAGCAAGGAGCAAATTTTTAATTTCCATTTTGCTAGTTATTCCATGTTGTGAGGTTTCCTTCTGTTCTTCCCCGTGGGGGCCCACAGGTAGTTGGGGAGATGCCAAAGAAAGGCAAGAGCCTTGCTCAAATGCAGGCAGAAGCCCTGTGCTCAGGAAAGCAAAAACCAGAGATGCTGCCCAGGGAGGGTGAGACCTTGGGGTGCAGTGTACCAGAGGGTCCAGAACTCTAGAAGCAACAGCCTGCGTAAGGTACGAAGAATCACTGGGCTGCATTGGGAGGGGAGTTTTGGTAAAGTAAAGCTTTGAGAGTACATGCAAACTGCATGAAGACACAGGTAGAGGAGATGGTGTTGGCTATGAATGGCTAAGAGAACCTTGGGGAGGGCCTGAGATCAAGAACAGAGAAGGTGAAAAGCTCTTTCTGGGACCTGGAAATCTAGATGTGGGGCCTTGGGGAAGGCAGTCCTTGTGTTGTTAAGTTCCCAATTGATAGGATCTCATGTTTTCTTACAATAAACAAAAATTTAAAAAATTCTACAACTTAATTGGTAAAAAGTAGAAATAACCAAAAGTTTTTTCCACTTTTCTCAAACTGATTGCTTAGGGACTCCCTGAACGTGGGCTGATTAAGAAGAGGCATCTTAGTAACTAAGTTCTCAAGGGAAGGAAGGAATGGGAAGGGGTGGGTAGAGAGCTGCAGACTCTCAAATCTGTGTGACAGTTATTACTGATCTCTCCCTGAGCTCCTCCATGAAGACAGCATCTTTTGCACCGTGAGTGGGGACAGAAACACCTGGCACGGCTCAGTGCTTACCAGGACTTGGCACCAGCTGAGCCCGGAGAACATGAGAAGTGGCTATGAAGGCCTGTGTAGCGGTGAGTCCCCCCCCCCCAGGGTTGCTGCTCTGTGAAGGAGTGAGCAGAAGGGCTCAGGGTAAGCAGCTCAGAGGTTAGTTGTCTTTAAGAAGCAAATCCCCATTATGGAGTGCAATCATGATGTGTATATTTAATGTACCAATAAAGATAAAAAAAAAATAAGAAGCAGGACAGAGGTGCCGAAGAGAGAGTAGGGTCAAAGCACAATGGGTGGGCTCAGATGCATGACACTCAACACAAGACACTTTTAGCTCCGCGACTGCCTGGCAGCCCAACACTAGAAACAACAGCTTCCTGGTATTAATGAACATGTTCCTCCTTCTCTTTTCTTTGTTTCCTCCTCCTCTGTCTTTTCTAGGAATCAATAATGTAAAAAATGATTATATAAGCTTATTGTCCATAATAGGTACACTAATAGTAGCAAATTGTATCATATACAGGTTGTTGGTGGGTGTGAGTCTCCATGCCCAGTGTAGTATGTGGTTACCGGGGATTGAACCGGGGTCCTTGTGCTTGCAAGACAGGTGCCAGAACCACTGAGCTAAATCCCCAGCCCTCATATACATATCTGATAATATCTTGATCTTGTTTCAGTACCATTATCAGATGCCTTTTTCTCTACAAAGCTTATCTCCTCATTTCCTGATATCTTTTATTTTATTTTTATTTTAAATTGTGTATAATTTGTGTTCCTCATATATTTAACCTTCTGTATCTGATTTCTTCCACTCAGCATTATGGAATCAAGCTGCAAATGGTTTCCTACAAGTGAGCTTTACTTTGCCTCATTTTTCTTCATCTAGTGCTGGTTAGTTGGAGGTTGTGGGAAACCAGAACACTGAGCTCTCCCACAAATTCTGTGGACCACAGAGAAATTGACAGGGCCACTGCTGGAAGGGAAGGAGGAAGGAAAATGGTAATGTGAGCAAGGAGGAGAAAATGAGGAGAGGGCAGTGGGGGCTGGGGCCTCCCTCACCCTGGCCCGGTTACATCTTATTTAACCACATATCATGTATTCATGCCTTTATAATATACTGCAATGAAAATATATAAATAGAAAATTAAACTACACACACA
The DNA here is from genome assembly GCA_004026965.1 of Petromus typicus. NCBI lineage: Eukaryota > Metazoa > Chordata > Mammalia > Rodentia > Petromuridae > Petromus > Petromus typicus. The sequence continues at coordinate 10,711 of PVIR01024657.1, read as the reverse complement.
ACTTTTATGTCCCAATCATAGGATATGAGTCTGAAGATAATAGCTTTGTTCTATAGAATATATATTCTAATGTCATAGATGGAAGATAAATAAATTTTCCAGTCCTCTTCCTTACTGTATTTTCTTTTCTATAGACTGATCATTAAACTCATTTACTATGCATTTTGTAGCTTCTATTTATAAATCCCACAGTGCAAGGATTTTTGTCTGTTCAGTTCATGATTACATTTGTTTAGTATTAAACAAAGAGCTGAAATCAACCATTATTCATATGCCATCAGGTAGTAACAAGTGCTGTGGGAAGAGCTGAAGTCCGGTAACGAGCACACTCTCCTGCCCCAGGAGGGTTTCTAGGAAGGGTCCCCCAGAGAGAAGATGTGTGAGTCACGGGGTCAGTGAGGTGAGGGGAGCAGGCATCCGGCAGCTGGCGCCTCCACTCCAGCCCTCCACTGTTCTTGCTATTCTTTTTTCTTTCCTCTCAGCAGTTTCAGGGAAATTGGAGTTAGAGAAGAAGGATCTATTTGGGAAATTAACTCATGACCCAGGGTTCTCGTGTGCATGTTGCCAGGCTGTAATATGAAGATTTACAGAGCGGGAGCAGCCAGGATACTGGTCCTGGACCCCAGCTTCATTACTGATGCCTCGTTGTGGGCCATATACTGTTCACATTGAGGATCAAAGTTCTGTCCTTCGAACATCCTCTAGATTTTTTTATGTCTCAGGTAGTTTAACCTAGCAGGAAGTAGGACAAGCCCAGGACTAGGAGGCCCCCAGGACTCAGCCTCATAACTTCCCTATTTGAGAAGTCTTAGCATACAAGAAGACATATGCAGTGTAGAGAAGGATTAGCTCACACGGATAGAGGAGGATGTCTTCACCCGGAAGTCCCACCCACCCAGCAGACTCCAGGTGACAGCACTCAGCTCTGGTCATCTACAGGTTGGAAAGAGTCTCTCATCCTAATTATCTTCTTTTTTGAAAGCAGGATTCTGGGAAGCAATGTTACCTCTACTTTGATCTCCAAGGCTGATGAAAGCTGAAGCAAGAACAAAGTGATGGACAATCGCTCTAGTGCCACTCAATTCTGCCTTCTGGGCTTCCCTGGGTCTCAAGAACTGCGCGGCTTTCTTTTTGTTATATTCTTGTTCTCTTATTCAGTGACATTACTGGGAAACACTGTCATCATCATGATTATCTGTGCTGATAAACGTCTGCAGCTCCCCATGTATTTCTTCCTTGGCCACCTCTCTTTCCTTGAAACCCTGACCACCTCCGTCATCGTTCCTGTGATGCTTTGGGGGCTGCTGCTCCCTGAGCTGCAAACAGTATCTCTGAATGGTTGCATTGCCCAGCTCTATCTGTACCTCGCCCTGGGGACTGCTGAGTTTGCTCTGCTTGCGGCGATGGCTGTGGACCGTTACGTGGCCGTGTGTAACCCTTTGAGGTACATCATCATCATGAACAGCCGCACCTGTGCTTGGGTGGTGATCGTGTCATGGGCATTTGGCTTCTTTTCCGAAATCTGGCTAGTCTATGCCACCTTTCAGTTCAATTTCTGCAAATCCAATCTGCTAGACCATTTTTACTGTGACCAAGGACAACTACTCAGACTATCGTGCGATGACAATTTCTTCAGAGTTCATTCTTTTTTTAATGGCTGTTTTTATTATCATTGGTTCTTTGATCCCTACGATTGTTTCCTACATCTACATCATTTCCACCATCCTCAAGATCCCCTCAGCCTCTGGCAGGATGAAAGCCTTCTCCACTTGTGCCTCCCACTTTACGTTTGTTGTGCTCGTCTATGGAAGCTGCTTGTTCCTCTGCATGAAACCAAAGCAAACACAGGCAGCTGAGTACAACAGGGTCGCATCATTGCTGGTGTTATTGGTGACTCCTTTCCTGAACCCCTTCATCTGTGCTCTCCGGAACGACAAAGTCAAAGAAGTCCTCCATGATGGAGTGAAACGTGGCTGCCAGTTACTCACTCAGACATTAGCTTCTCTCCAAGTCAGTTTCGATGTCATGTTCCCACAATGAGATATTCAGTACTTTTAGAAAATTCTAACTCTTCTCATCCTTTATCTTTACAAAAGTCAGATTGTGTGCACAAATCCCAAACCTGTGTCACCCTTCTACAGTAGTTCTGTGGTAAATGTAAAAAAAAAAAAACTTATTTTGCAGTAGCGATGGGGCCAGAACTATACTATCTATAATTAGAGAAAAGAGAACCTCAGGATGTAGAGATTTGAATGTAGTTACATTCCCTTGAATGTAGATGAAATAGACAAAGGCCAATTCCTTTCTCTGTCCTCTAGAATCTAAAAGATTTAGTTTTTGTTTGTGTCTACTGTTGAACTCACAGCAGAATGTTCTTGGGATGTAGGAAGAGCTAGAGAGAAATACATTTTAAAAGAATTTTTTTAGCTCAGTTACTTACAATTCACCTCTGAAAGTGGATTTCTTTTGAAGATTATTTTTTCCTGTTTCACAATACCCATTGCACATTTTGGACCTCATTTACACCCTCTGTTTCTCACACTAGAGAAATGATATGATTTACACAAGTATGTCCTATTTATTTCACTTATGAGGGTGGCCTTCAGATGTATCCATTTAGCTCTAAATGCCTCTGATTTATCATTCTTTTTGGCTGAGAAAGGAGAAGGATTTAACGGTAGGGGAGCAAATAAGGGAAAGAAAAATTTGAATGTAAGAAGGAAAAACGGGAAAAAAAGCTTATGTATATAGGAGAGTGGAGGAGTTGTAGGGAGGGCAGAGGAGTGGGAAAAAATAATGAGATATATACAGGTACAAATTCTCATTGATGATTGTGATCATACTGTATCACCAAAATGTACCAATAAAATCAATTTTAATAAAAGAAATAAAATGAATTTCCTGATAGAGAGGGACCATGAGAACAAGGGATGGGAGCCAGCTGAGTACAAAGGGAGATGGTCACATTTGTCCTTCATTATCTCTGCTATAGCCTTCCCTAAACTTTTGTGCAGTTTCTTGGCAACATGAACTTATACATTGAAAGGATCCTGAGGTTCTCTTTTCTCTAATTATAGATAGTATAGTTCTGGCCCCATCGCTACTGCAAAATAAGTTTTTTTTTTTTTTTTACATTTACCACAGAACTACTGTAGAAGGGTGACACAGGTTTGGGATGCTTTTAGCTTTTACATTTCAATAGTATTTCCAAAATTAAAATATTGAGGGGTAGGAAGAGGGGAAAAATTCCTTCTGTTAAACCCAACGTCTCATTAACCTTTCTGTGGGCAGAATTTAAAAAATAAGAGGCTACCCTTTTGACTTCTAGTCCCCAACCAATTCAGAGAAATTTCTAGAAATGTAACAAGCAGAAATTTATATTAGAGGAAGGACTTAGAAGAAAGGAGTTTACCTAATGACAAGTCAGAAGATCCTGACATCCTGAAGCAGGTGAAAAACTTGAGCTGGTCAGCCGTAAGGTGATGGGATACTTTAAGTTTTTTATCTTGTCAAATATGTGTACTTTGTACTACATAAAAGCCCAGTGGTGCATAGTACCTTAAACCCAAGCAGCCCACACTTTGGGAGCCAAACAGCAGGCTGTAACAAGACTGCCTCAGTTAGAAAAAGGAGGACGCCTTAAAGAAAGGCGTCCTAGTTTCCAACTTCAGTCCAGTAGGGTCTATTCTGATAGAAAGGGATATAGTTTTTCTAATCATTTTCCCAAGGAGGGAGTGTTTAACAGAAGAGAAAACAGAGGCTCAGAGTCATTAAATATCTTGCCGAAGCTTGCCTACTTAGGCTTCAGCTGTAACAAGTCTACTTGTTTAGAGCTCTGGAATAGAAAGTATTGACCTGAGTGCTGGAAAATGAGAATTCGCATTAATTTGTAGTGGGACTAAAGATGCTTCTGTCCAAAAAATTAGACAGTAGCAAACCTAATTAGCATGAACTGTGGGGAACACACAGCCAGTTTTCAAGTCTGTTAAGTCATTCGTCAGCCCATGCTGAGTGCATCGATGAGCGAAAGGGACTCCTGCTCTCATGTTTATTTATTGCATTTTCTTTGGGTTTTTGCTTTTAATTTTTATTTCCTGCTTAAATTTGTCTCATTTATCAATATTTTCCACCTTTTCATGACATCATTCAGCATATTGTTACTGTTTTTATATAAATAAGTGTTTTACTGTACCGTATTTTATATTCTTTGTCGATCTGTTCCACTGTTTTTAATGGCTATACAGCTTTGCTCATCAGAATTGTTTTGATACTGATATTAATATTAGCAAAATATGTGAATGTTATGCTCGTAAAGCATAACATATACATTTCCCTTTCTTCCATTTTGAATTCCTCCAACAGCATATTATAGTATTTGTTTATTTGCAAACTAAAAAAGGCACTGTTATAAATGTTATTTCTAACTTTTAAAGAGGCTGGATAAAAAGAACATTTGTTATATTATCTAATTTATATTTTCTGCTTCTATTTCTCAGATTCAAGTTAACATTTGGTATCATTTTCTTACTCTGAAGCAGTATTTTTACATACCTTTTGTGTTACTTTTAAACACATTACATTTCTACATGCTTTTCCTCCAACAATATGGCCATATGCTTGTTATTTTATATATGTATAAATTTATATACATATATACATTTGTTTTAAAAAATAGATAATGGAAGGAAGGAAATGAAATATGCATTTATAGTTCCTCTTATAATTTAAAAATTACCATTATCAGCACTCTCTATTTTTTCTGTATTAAGTCTTATTACTGCTTATAGTCACTTATCTTCTGTATAATGACTATTTTTAGTATTTCCTGTAAGGCGACCTACTAGCAACAAATTCACCATTTCAGTTTATTGGGGAATGTCTTTTTGATACTTTAATTTTTTTTTTTTGAGATAGAGTCTTGGTTTTTTGAGATTCAGGCTGGCCCTGAGCTTACTATATAGCCCGGGCAAGTCTCCAACTCATAACAATCCTCCTGCCTCTGCCTCGTGAGTGCTGGGATGACAAGCATGAGCCACCACACCTGACATTGTGGTGTGTGGTACTGATTGCTGATGGGCATGAGTCACATGCCCGGCATTGTGGTATGTGGTTACCAGGGGTTGAACTCAGGACCTTGCACTTGCAGGGCAGATACTAGAATCACTGAGCTGAAAGATAATGTTGCTGAATATAGTATTCTTGGTGGACCTTTTCTTCCGGTATTTTGAATAGGTCATTCTGCTTCTTTGTGGCCTCAAGTATTTCTTCTCAGAAGTCAGCTGTTAATCTTAACTGAGGTCCTCTTACATGTGAGAAACCACTTTTCTCTTGCTGATCAAAGATCTATTTTTTTCTTTCAGCAGTTATATCATCAATGTGTTTATTATGCATCTCTTTGCATTTATTTCACTAGGTATTTATTGACCTTTATTGATGTGTAGGTTAATGTTTTCTTTTCATTAAATTTGGGGAGTTTTCAGCTGTAATTTCTTCAAATATGTTTAATACTTCTTTGTAGTTCTCCTGTCCTTTGGATGTCCATTACATGAAGATTGGTGCACTGATTTGTGTCCTTATTTTTTTAAGGCATTTTCATCTTTCTTCTTTTTTCTTTTGGTTTCTGTTCTTTGAATTGCATGACACATACTAACAAACCTTCAAGTTTACTAATTCTTTCTTTTGGCAATTTAATTATAATGTTGACCTCCTCTAATGCTTTTTAAAATTTTAGTGATTGTACTTTTAATCTACAAAATTGTCATTTGTATTTTTCCTAATTTTGATGTTATTGATAATCTGTACAAGACATTGTATAGATTAAAGATCATATTTTAATTCTTAGTCATTGTTTTGGTTCTTCATATTTATAATGTCTACTCTTAAAGTTAAATGTGAAATGTGACATCTGGTTCCTCTCAGAGACAGATTTTATTAGCTGTTATTCTTCCTACGTGTGTCATACTTTCCTGTTTCATTGCATAAATTATGATTTTTGTGGAAAAGTGGATTCTTTTTGGTTCTAAGGATTAAATCCAAGGCTTTCAAGCTGAGCTATGTACCTGCACCTAGCTATTTATCATCATCACTAACATGATCATAATTGCTGTTAACTCGTTATAACTTTCAGACAGGACATCACTAAGTTGCCCACCTGTCCCTTAAACTTAAAATCTAGAGTCAGCCTCACAAAACACTTGGATTACAGCTGTGCATCACTTTAGTTATTATATTGTTCATTCTGGATACTCCACCCCACTGTGAGGAACTTATTATTGTAATTTCTTGTCAATTTGTTTTCTCACTTTTATGAACTATGTATTAAAGCCTACATCTTGTCTCCAGCCATGCACAGCCTAGAGTTGCTTGTTAGTGAAGGCAGGCTTAAATAGCCACCTAGTTACCTGCAATCACAGTAGCTCCAGCAGGGTTGACTGTGATTGTGCTTTGGGTGCACCTGACTGGTAGACCCCACTAATTGTCAGCTGATTGTTCTACTATAATATCTTATGCCATAAATTGTCCCACTGGCACATCCAATGAAGTCTACATTTCTGATAGGGTGGTTTTTGGAGTCAGAGTTTGAGATTGGTTCTGATTCTAGAGAGACACTTCTCAGTTCTCTTTTCCTGGGATTCTCTACCTGGCTTATTATCTATGCTGTATCTCTTAGGCATTCATCAGTCCTTTTCTTGGCTTCTAGTACAGCCTCCATTGTTTTGACAATGTCCTCAGATTCAAAATTTCTCACATTTTGTTTCAAATCAGGTTAACTTCTTGAGAGCTTTGAGTTTTATTACTTCCTTGTTCCACTAGGGAAAACATTTTATCTTGGACTCAGGATCTGAGTAAGGAGAAGTTGTTCAATGCTGTTTAAGTAACTGTTTTGCTTTTTTGCAGTGTGTAAAGCAAAAGTGTAGCTTTTGAAGTTCTTGGATTTTTTTCATTGTGTACCCTTCATCCTATGGGTGAGGATGACTGGGATCCTATATTGAGAATGTGCTATTCCTAAGAGAAAGTTTCTGTCCCATGAGTGAGGAGGCTTCCGTGGAAGGAAGAAGCATCTAACTTCATTTCTTCCCTCTCCCTAAGTTCCACTTCCACAGCTCATGTTGAGAGAGAAGAGAAAGGCTGGCTTCTTGTCTATGGGAAGATACCATAGCTCTGAGCTAGGATCGGGGGTGGGGGAAGAGCTCAGTGTTTTTTTTTTTTTTTAGGTTTTTTGAGACAGGGTCTCGCTTTGTGGTTCAGGCTGGCCCTGAGCTCGGCCTCAAACTCACATCACAGCAATCCTCCTGCCTCTGCCTCCTGAGTGCTGGGATTACAGGCATGAGCAACCACGCCCGCCCGGCACTGTGGTATGTGGTACTGGTTGCTGCTGGGCGTGAGTCTCCACGCCCAGTATGGTATGAGGTTACCGGGGATCGAACCCAGGTCCTTGTGCTTCCAAGACAGGCGCTGGAAGCACTGAGCTAACTCCCTGGCCCAAGAGCTGAGTGTTTTTTCCAACACATATTTGGAGTGCATTTTCCAGCACACTGGGCTGGAGGAGGTAGAAAGATAGTGGGTCATGGCTGGAATGTCACAGACTTTCGCTTGTCTAAGTTTTACTAAGTTTCCTTAAATAAGTGATTTCTTTACATTTTATGCTCTTTGTGCCATATTAAGAGACTCTAATTGTTTTCTCTTAAATCTTAAATCATCTCTTAACCATTATCCTTGGTTACCCAAGCAGTCTGCTCCCTTACCAACCATAGCCATTTAAGAGTCACCTATAGAGACTTCCAGTGTGTAGACCAGCTCTGCACTGCATTCTGTTGCTCCTTTTTTAAAAAGTTAGGTTTTTTTAATGAGAATTAAGTTGTGTCTTATACTGGTACAAATCCCCATTATGGAGTGCAATCATGATGTGTATATTTAATGTACCAACAAAGATAATTAAAAAAAAAAGTTAGGTTTTTTTCTTTTTCTTTTTTTGACTCATAAATTTTCAAATTAACTATGCAGATTCAACATGCAGTTGTCAAGTCTCAGAAAGGCAGAATTTGTGTCTGGAAATCTGTAAACTTTTTCTCTGGTCTGGAGGTGAGTTTGAAGATTATTTAATCTACTCAGGAAGTTGAACTGTGTTGTAATAGTTGGTTATATTTAGTGAAACACATGTTTTCAAATTCCTTTCAAAGACACTGCTATTCTCTGGGCTTACAATGTTTAAACTAGATAGTCACAGTAGGTTTAACAAGATAACAAATTTAATTCAGTGAAGTGTTTAAAATATTCTCAATGTCTTTACTGCAACTTTGGTATTCTTTGGTCTAGTCGAGCAAATATTTGTGTGAGGCATAAGCTCTCAGTCCCTCGGTCATTATTTTCTGTATGCTGGGATCGTTTGGACTGAGTAAAGCAACTTGTTTCTTACATTTTCTTCTGAATATAATTTCTGTTATTCCAAGGGGATGAATGTACACAGTTCAAAATTGTTTTGAACTATTTTTACATCACACACATATACAGATACTCTCTTAATTTACCTGGATTCAGGTGCAATTGTTTCCATATGTAGCACTAGAAAACATCCTCAGAAAATTAGTCAAGTGTCAAATTTATTCTCTCTTCACTGCAAAAGGAGTTGGGCAATTGTTTCTAGAATTAGAAGACAGGTGGGAAATCTTCTTCTTCTAATTTTTGCTTTCTTCTCCTATTATTTTTTAAAGACTAATATGTTAATAGAAATACTGAGGACATAAAAAGTTCTGATTTTATGAAGATTAACTAGCCCTGCACATGCAAACAGTTCAATAATTTATTTATAGTTTCCTTGAAACTGACTTCATGTTATAATCTTCTGTCTAGTTACTGAAGCCAACCGCGTTTGTGTACTTGACTTGTCTCACACTGAATACATAAAGCTGTCTTTCTAAGATGATTTTTTGGAAACTGTAATTTGGAAGCCTTTGGATCTTTCTATTCACCATCCCCTCCCTCAGGCCGGGGGAGTGCTCATTCCTCAGCAGTACACAACCTCACCTTAGTCTAAGAGTCACACTTGACTGGTCAGGAGCCACCCATGCATGAAGTATATATTCTGTAACTTCCGGGGAAAGCCTTCAGCCCAGACAGAGTGAAGACATCCAAAAAGTGTCTTGCTTAGTTCACCACAGGACAAACCACATGGAGCAGTTCTTCCTTCAAAGGTTCTGTGGGATAATCCCTCAATCTCTTGGCCATTATTACTATCTGATGAGTCTGTTCTTCAACTAAGGCAGCAGATTTGCTTAGCTTTCTTCCCTTGTCTTACCCTGCTTTCTCATCTCCTTTTCTTGAGAGCGCTTCAACAGTGAATCATGTCCATACTTCAGGCTCTGTTTCTAGAGTGTTCAAATCCATGGTAATTGATATTAAAAGTGTTACAGAAAGCAGAGAATCTGCAGGTAGTCCTCTGTTCCCTGGCTAGATATTGATGAACATCCCATACTAGAGATATTTCCAGACCCTCCTACAGTGATTAGATGATGGAGCAATTGCAGAGTTGTTTAGATTGTTCCCTCTGGTAGACTTGTGTTTGTGGGGTTCATGGTAAATACTGACTATAAAATGTGTTGAACTTTGTAGACACTGCTTAGTGCCACTGCTGGTGAGAGGAGCTGATAGTGTGACAGCACTGCATGACAGTTGGGGGGGGTGAACTAATGCATTTCATGCTACTATCACAAAATCCTGAGGTTGGATACTCCACTGGAAGTTCAAGAACATGGTACCAGCGTATGCTTGAAGGGATTCATGGTGGATAGCATCACAATGCCATGAAGGCAAGATTCTCTAGCAAGATGAGGAGCAAAAGAAGATCCAAGATAGCTAACAACCCCATCTTGTGAGAAGTAAAACATTCTGTGAGATCAGCACCAACCTCTTCTTGGTGTAAAGACTTATGAGTTGATGAGGTGAGAACCTTAATCATCCAGATTCCTCTGAACTCCCCTAGACTCTGGAAACAGCTCACTATCCTGTAACAGGAGTGTCCTATCTCCCACTTCATGATGATACAGAGGCCACAAATTAGGTATATGTCTTAGAACACAATGCTCACCTTTCTCAGAATCGACCTCTATCTATTCTTCTCTGGTTTCTGAACATAGCTAAGTCTCATGCAGCAAAGCCGAGACTGCAAACACAGTGGAGAGGTCAAGTGTCCAAGCTGAGCGAGCATCGCTAGGCATGCACTGGTGCTCTGGAGACAGAGCTGAAGGCCAGAGCATGGTGGTCAGTGGTGGACTGGAAAGCTGGCTCTGCGTGTCAGTATGGAGCTGCTCCTCCTCCTTCATGCAGAATTCAACATTGGACAGAAGCCTAAAGGATGAGTCTAACATATCCCACTTGCTGACTCATGGAGCTTTGGAAAAATTAACAGCCTTCATTAAAATAAGTAGAGATGCTGAAAATTGCCTCGGAAGATTATGAAGGAAGGGATCAGCAGGCTTAAGGAAGTAGACAAGCTGTCATTGGTCCATTACATAAGACAGAAAAGCCGATCAGCTGATCATGGGCCTTAGAGGGCCCAAGGACACTGGCTACCAAGGTGACTTGAAAAGTATTGCTAAGGATGATCTCGGCTGAGATATTTGTGTTAGGAGGTGCTGATGCAGGACTGAGCCCCTTAGCAGCAGGGGGACACAGGTAAGCAGAAGAATGGAGCCCAGGTGGCAGACGTGAAGTG
>PVIR01024656.1:0-25688 GCA_004026965.1 Petromus typicus | reverse complement strand
TTTTGAAACAACAAAACAAAAACTAGTACTGATCACTTTTCTGACAATCACAATTACTCAAAATTAACTAGTACTGGGAGGGTTGGGGGCATACCTATAGGCCTTGTCTCACACGAGTGCATGTGGGTAGGTGAAGGGCATTTGTCATTATTGCAGAAATGAATTTTAATTTTTAATCTTTAGTTTGATTTAAACATTGCTTTTAGTATGATGCCGACACCAGCTGTGCAGAAAGGAATCTGGAGAGATGTTCATAGCAGCACACACCTGCGGCTCTTCTTCGGTTCTGGAGGCTCCAGGGCAGCCAATATTGCTTCATCAAACACATTCTTGAGGCCTTTCTGAAAAGGGGTAGAAAGAAGAAATGGGGAATCTGATTTTCAGTATAACAGAATTGGAGTTCAAGTTTAAAACAGTCAAAACCCCCAAGAGTGGGCAAAGAAACATTAAACACAATCCTAATCTCAACATAATCATCTCACTTCACCAAGTTTTGTCCAGGCAGGGCACTGGAAAGATTCAGCAATGCAGGAGCAGAAGAGCAGATGTTCATGAGTGAGACAGTGGTCCTTTGAGAAAGCTTTCTGCAGACCAATGTATGTCACAAGAAGCAAACAAGCGCGTGTGTCATTTGCTCATTCAATATGAGTTTGTAATATGCTGTTGAAACATTTTACACAGAAACAAGGGAAGCAGCTCTGCATTCAAGTGAAACAGCTGGATGTGAAAGAGGACTGAGAGGATGCCTGGGCAGTGGCATCCTTATTATATGGAAGGCAGAGGCAAAAATAGAGCACCAATCGTGGCAGCTGCCATAGATATTCACTTTGAACTCCTTTATCCCACCAAGTAGAGGCAAAGGCAAAACAAGCAAGCAAACAGGTGGGTACCTAATACATATGTAAAATCAGAGCCAGTCAGTGTAACAGGAATAAAGCTTCACCAGGCATTATACAAACAATTGTATATTTTTAATTTCAAATTTTAAAAGTAACCACAATTGTATGTTTCCTTCACAACAATAAAATCAGAAGCAGGAAAATATAAAGATGGCAGCTTTACATCTCAACATTTTCAAACCTTAAGTCAATTATTAAAAGGGATGCTAGTCTTAAAAGATAATGTAACAAATAACTCATAAAGCAGTAGCAGATACATATCTTCCCCACCCCCAGACTGACAAATACTCCACTACAGCACAGACAGCCAAAGCAGTAGCAACACAAAGTTTCGCTGCACAATGTAAATCAAAAAAGAATCCTCCCTTCCCCATTACACTCTACTAGCAAGTCACCCCTTTTCCATAGTTTGTCATGCAATTACAATTAACAATTGATCATAAGAGTAAAACGATGTTTATATTATTTTCTCCATCTAGTACTATGATATAGAAATGTTAAGACTCTTATTTCCTCCAAGAGGACATTCTCAATGCCAGACCATGTTCCCTTTTGCAATAGAAATCCAAACCAAAAAGCTCTGAGCATCAGGCAACTCAAGCAGCAGAAAGTTAAAAGAGTCCAACTTGACTACTGATCACAAAAAATATTCTATTGAGATATTGCATTCTTGATCAAAAACTAATACAGAGTTTGCTCTAAGATGATGAGTAAAAAGACGCAGAGGCTTTCAAACAGGATGGTTTTATTCCTTTGTTTTTAAACGATCTTTCTACAGTAGTGGGACAGGAAGCAGCAGCAAAGAGGGGAAGGAGAAAACAGTTTAGAATATACAGCATTTCCTTTTGGGTTGAGTTTCCGGAGGCTCGAGGGCAGCTAGGATAGCCTCATCAAACACATTCTTCAGACCTCTCTATAAGACAGAGGGGAGGAGAGAGAATAGCAGCCAGGTTAGAGGATTAGAAAGACTAGCAGATACAATAGCAGTCCGGATTAAATGAGCTGAATTCACAGAAGCATTGTTCTTAAAGAAAAATAAAATGCAAGAATGCTAGATCTTAACCACAGAACTGGTAAAGTAGATAAATGAACAGATATTACTTCCAAAGGGGGAAGGTGGGGCATACCTGAGAAAGAAAGCAACTTTGTATGAAAATGTACCATGTTATTTCTAAAATAACACAATGAAATCTACTACTCTAACATTTTATGAAAATAATTCCACGAAATAAAAATGGATATGTAGGGCCGGGCATGGTGGCACATGCCTATAATCCCAGCACTCAGGAGACTGAGGCAGGACTGTCACTGAGTTTGAGCAAGGTCAGCCCGGGTTATATAGTTTGTAGAAGGCCAGATGGAACTACATAGCAAAACCTTGTCTCAAAAAAAAAAAAAAAGTCAAGAAGTCAAGACAGATGTGTTGAATAATTAAGCCTTGTACAGTCCCCTAGTACAATTACTAATTAGAACAGCATATATGTTCTGAAAATAAATTTATTATAATTTCAGGCTTATGTGAATTCAGCCCCTGAATAACTGAAGGACACAAACAGCAGACTAACAGACATGCTACATGTTTCTAGGTTCAGTGACATATCTGGATAGGATCAATCAGGATTTCAAAGTAAATCAGTTCCCCAGAACGAAAAGGTTCAGACATTTAGGAGTGTTCACTGTGCAGCAATAGCAACTGGGAGGAATTTAAAGAATGGACTCTAGAAACAGTATACACTTCAGTTATTCAGAAATGTTACTGGAGCAAGTAACCACCACCCACGTTATACGAAACAAAGAATGGGATCCTAGAATGAGTTTTAGCAAGCAGTCTAGTGCTTTCAAATGTCTGCATGGGAATCACAGCATAAAGCATGGAGTGAAAACAAAGAATAGTCTCAGATCTACAAGGATTAAGATGTAGAAATACACTTACACCTCATCCAGAAACTCCAAGGTGACAGTGGACTCAGTAGTAGTGGTACCTTGGGCCCAGGTCTACAGTCACCTAAACTCACCTAAATCTGAAGCCACAAGTTTACCACCCAAAGCAGTCTCACATGTTCTTTAAGTCAGTTTGATCCCAAGTACAAAATATCCCAGAACACGGCTCCAATTTTAATTACTAATCCAGGCTAACCCAGATACTCTCTCTTCACACCCTACATCCCCACAGTGGCATCCTCAGAGAAATGGTACCCACATATTCCATTAGATACAAAAATAAATGAGATAGCAATCAGTACTCAAAAGGAAGCAAAAATATTTTAAAATATTTTTCTTTATTCTACATCATTTACACTATATTAAAATGCTATACAAAAGCTAAAGTTCTTCTGTAAATGTAGGTATAAACTCTCATAATCAAGTACAAAGGAGGAGAGATACAAAGGGAAATATGATTTATAATTTAAAAACAAGGATCCAGGTGTTGTGGCTCACGCCTGTAATCCCATCACTTGGGAGGCAGAGGCAGGAGGATTGCTCTGAGTTTGAGGCTAGCCTGGGCTACATTCCGAGTTCAGGGTCAGCCTGAGCTACAAAGTAGGCCCGTCTCCAAAAAAAAGGGAAAAAACAGAAACAAGGAAGGGGACCATTAGAAACTAGGGTATATGGGCATAACAAGAAGGAAATCTTCCTTATTATAAATAACTATCAATAAATACTCTACGAAACAAAACTAATCTAGGCTTTACCCACTGTGTATGGTTAGTTTTAAAGAAATCAGTAAGCAGCATCTGGAGTCCAAAAAATTCCAGCTCCTATTTATAAGTCCTTAAAAGTTTGGTCATTTTCTATTTTCTCCTCCTCTAATTTCTCCTAACTTCAGAATCTGGTTTAAAAAAAAGTAACCCCTACAACTTTTTAACTTTCCGGATCTCTACAAAGTGATTTATCATATGAACTTGTGCACATTGTAAATATCTTATAATGAAGCATCCACCTATCTAAAATAAGCTTCACCACCAGGCATGGTAGTGAATACCTATTAATACCAGCATCCTGGAGGCTGAAGAAGAAGGATCCCAAATTCAAGTGCCATCTGGGCAATTTAGCAAAATGCAGTCTCAAAACAGAAAATAAGAAAAAAAAAAAAAGTGTGGGGTGGGGGAACCTGGGTATATAGCTCAGTGCAAAAGAATAAAATTCATCACTAACCTAAAATGGGGTCCACATGGCCTACTTGCCTCCATTTCCTCCTAGCAGCCTCAATCTAGAGAACAGGTAGCTTAAAGCAGCTGCAGCAAATGGAATTACTAACATCCCACACAGCCTTTTCCCTGTCCCCAATACATACATTCACCTGACAGTTTTATAGGAATAGGATCAGCACAGAAAGAAGCATCAGCTAATTTTTGTTTTGTACATCTCAGTCTGTGCTGTGTGAGAAAATGTGTGTATTTTTCTGAACTTACAATATCAAACAGCCAGAAAAATTGGGTTTAACAGAATGTCTTTAAATCACCTAATACTAGCCATAGTATTATATTCTGTAAAATATCCAGTTAACCATAAAAGCTTTATCTTTAAATATTCAACCAAGCACAAAGGACGGAGTTTACTAAAGTACGCCAACAACCCTATATAATAACCATCTAGTGTGAATGTAATAGGTGTAATTATGTGTGTCACTTACTCTAGCACACACATAATCAAAAATTGATGTTTTTTAAAAAATTAAATAATAACCTAAAAAAGCATGATTAATAATATGAGTGGATTCAGTATAGCTCTTATAAGCCCTATTTTAATCAGGCATGTCTATTAATTGTTCAAATTTCAAAGCAAGAGATCTGTGCTAATTATTTCCGTAATTCTTTTCTTCGTCCCTAGAACAATACTCAAAGTAGGAAATCTACAATACTAAAAAGGTAAGACCCTAATCACACACACTAGTTACCACTTTCACTTATTGCTCTGTAGTTCAAAATCTGAGTTTCCTAAAAACTATAAGAGGAATTCCAGTCAATCACTCGGAAAAGGAGGTAGGTCCACATGAAGAAGGAATGATTCTAAAAACACAGAAATGGAGATACTATTATAAAGCATGCTTGAGGACTACGATGGAAACAGCCAGGGTAGCATTCTTTGACCTGAAAGTCCCAAAATACTATGACTAATTCTTTGTCTGGCTGACTTATCCCCAGAAACCGGGGAGCCACTAGTAAGAAAAATCAGAAATATTTAAACAAAAAGTAAATCTCTAGGGGGGAAAAAAATTACTCACGTATCTCTACAAAGTCTGTGCTTATCTAGACCACTCCTTTAAGCATTTGTAGCAAAACTCCAATCACTTCAGCAGCTCAAACATGGGAGTTCACCAACACAAGAGTTTTAGAGACTAATAACATTCTCTATAAGCACAGAGAGGCCTCTAGCAAGCAACACACAGTATTGAAGTCAACCATATTGTGCCTAGGCAGATTTGAGTACTGCTAACCACTCTTAGAAAGAATCTCTGTACTCCACCACTTCAAGAAACTACTCAGCCATAAAGAAAGTTCCACATAGCCCTTACCTGTGTGAGTGCAGAGCACTCCACATACTTGACAGCCTTCAGATCGCGGGCCAGTTTTTCAGCAGTCTCTGGAGTGATAGGTTTCTGTTTGTTCTTGGCAAGTTTCTCAATAGTAGAGGGGTCATCTCTAAGATCAATTTGGGTCCCAACAAGCAAGAAAGGAGTCTTTGGACAGTGGTGAGTTATCTCAGGCACCCACTAAAGAAAAGGTATTTTAAATAAACTTTTGTTAATCCATAGCCTTGAAAGCTAATACAATAGGTCAACAGAATTTTTTATAAAAGGACAATTATCTGAACACCTTACCTTTTCTTTCACATTTTCAAATGAGGATGGAGAGACCACTGAAAAACAGACTAGAAATACATCTGTTTGTGGATAACTCAATGGTCGTAATCTGTCATAATCCTCTTGCCCTAAGGAAAAAAAATTGAAGAGAAGTCAACAACTAAACCTCAGCGTCCTTAAAATCACAAGTCAATGGAATTAAGGGGACTGGGGATTTAGCTCAATGGTTCCAGCATCTGCCTTGAAAACACAAGATTCTGAGTTCAATTCCCAGTAGCACATACCACAATACCAGGAATGGTGACTCATGCCCATCAGCAATCAGTACCACACAACACAATGCTGGGTGTGGTAGTTCACACCTGTAATCTCAGCACTTGGGAGGCAGAAACACGGGGATTGCTATGAGTTCAAGGCTTGCCTGGGCTACATAGTGAGCTCAGGGCCAGCTTGAACTATAAAAAGTGAGACCTTGCTTCAAAAAAACAAAAAAAAGAAGAATGGAAATAAGGAACCAGGTGTGGGAGGATGGCTCCAAGCTCCAGATGAGGCTGCCTGAGCTACATAACAAAACCCTTTCCTCCCACCAAAAAAAAAAAAAAAAAGAAGAAGCAACTTAATAGCACACTAATCATTAGCCAGAAACCAACTTATTTATTAAAATGTTATGATTTAGTAATATATTTGGGCAATAGTCTCACTCACCTAATTCTATTTATGTTGTCAAGAACTCTGACCAATAATAAATTTGTTGCTAAATTATTTGCTTTTATTTCTAGTTTGTAGTTTTCAATCTTTGTTTCCATTATTAAAACAACAATAATGCAACCAGAAACTATTGCTACAGATGCGGTAAAATCAATCCTAAGAAATAATCACAGTGAGACCACATGAAGGAAACAAAAAAACCAATTGTGCACCAGGACTACCAAAGCTGGTCACATGTTTAGTCAGCATGTGAATGTAAGGCCAGTTTCTAAAACTGAGAAGGGTGGGTGGGGGCTGGCAAGAAACCATGGATACTTAGAAAGAATATAAACACTTAGGAATTAACCAGGAAGCGAGCAATTTGTACAAAGAAAATTATAAATACTGCTTTAAAAAAAAGACATTAAAGACACAAATAGAAACACACTTCATGCCCATGGATTGGAAGAATATTATTTTTAAGATGTTGATACTGTAGGAACCTACATATTGAGTGCAATCCCCATCAAAATCCCAAAGAATTTTTGTTAGAAATGTTTCACCATTACACAGTGAAATTTTAAGGGATTCTGAATACTTAGAACAATCCTTAAAAAGTAGAATATAGCTGAAAGACTCGTATTCCTGATTTCACATCTTACTACAAGGCTACAGTAATTAAGAACAGAGTGATGCTGGCATAAAACAGACATACGGACCAATGGAAGAGAGAACTAGAAATAACTTTCACATACGGTTAAGTGAACTTTGACAAGAATGTCAAGACCAAGGAGAGATAAAACAATACTCAACAGATTGGATATCCACATGTAAAAGAATATATATCTTGGGCTGCGGATTTAGCTCAGTGGTTCCTGTGCATCTTGGGCTGCAGATTTAGCTCAGTGGTTCCTGTGCCTGCCTTTCAAGTATTTGGTTCCAGTAACCACACACAACAATGCTGGGCATGGTGACTCACACCCACCAGCAATCAGTTCCACATAACACAGTGCCAAGTGTGGTGGCTCACACCTATAATCCCAGCACTGGGGAGGCAGAGGCAGGAGGACTGTTGTGAGTTCAAGGCTGAGCTCAGGGGCCAGCCTCAACTACTACAACCACATACAAAAATCAAAATGCATCAAAAGCCTAAACGTAAGACCTAAAAACAAAAAACTTTCAGAAAATATGGAGCACACTCACAGCACAAACTTGGCAATGACTTTTTTTTTTTTTTTTGGAAGAAAGGTAATATCAAAATGATAGGCAATGAAAGAAAAACTACACAAATTAGATTATGTGAATTTTTATGCACCAGAAACAGTATTGGGGTAAAGGTAGAGATCAGTGGTAGAGTGTTTGTCTTGCATGCATCAAACTGGTGAGTTCTATTTCTAGCTGCACCAAAAACACCCACAATATTAATAGGGTAAAAAGACAACCCACTGAATGGGAGAAAAATACTTACAAGTCATATATTTGATAAGAAATTAATATCCAGAATCTATAGAGGACTTTGTCTTTTTTAAGAAAAATAAGGACTCACTATGTAGTACAGGCTGCTCTCAAACTCACAGTTATCTTCCTCCCTCAGCTTCCCTCCTACTGGAACTACAGGAATTTATCACTCTGCCCAGTCTATAGAGAAATTTAAAACTTCAGAACAAAAAAAATTGAAAAATGAGCACTGCTGCACATCTGTAATCTCAGCACTCAGAAGGCTAAGGCAGAGTTTAAGACTAGCCTGGACAATATGGTGAGTTCAAGTTTGGTTTAGATTACATGGCAAGAACTTTTCTCAAAAAAAAAACTCAGAAGGGATACCCAAAAATTTATAGGTATTTCTTCAAGGACACACAAATGGCCAATGAACAAATCAAAAGATGCCCAGTATCACTAATAATTAGAGAAAGAGAATTCCAAACTATAAGGAACCTAGGAATGGTAGCATGTACCTGATAATTCCAGCTAACTGGAAAGCTAGGCAAAGACTGCTTGAACCCACTAGTTCAAGACCAACCTGGGGAACACGCTGAGATACCCATCTCAAAAGTAAAGAAAAAAAAAGATAAACAACAAGGAAAAAAACTACAATGAGATACCACCTTGCATTTGTTAGGATGGCTATTATCAAAAATCACACTAAGTGCTGACAAGGACATGGAGAAAATTCAACTCTGTGCAGGACTGAATTCCTGCTGGTAGGAATATAAACTAACACAGCCACTGTGGGAAAATGGCCCTCAAAAAAACTAACCACAGAATTACAACATGATCCAACAATTCCATTTCTGGATATATATCCCCAAAACAACTGAAAGCAAAGATTCTGAGCAAAGACTCTTGCTAGCTTGTTTTCTAAGATATAAGTTACGTAGGTATGATTGTCCTTGACTTCACTATGTAGCCCAGGCTAATCCTGAACTTAGGGCAGTCCTTCTGCTTCAGTATCCTGAGTGCTGGGATTACAAGTATACACCATCATGCCTGGCATCAAAGAAGTATATATTTGTAAACCCATGCATACAGTAGTATTATTCACAGGAGCTAAAACATGGAAGAAGCTGTTGGCACCACTATTGAAATAGCTTAAAACTGGAACCTAAGGATGTGACTCAGTGGTCTAGTACCTGCCTGGCAAGCAGAAGGCTCTGAGTTCAATACCCAGTACCAAAAAAGAAAAAAAAAAAAAAAAAAAAAAAAAAAAAAAAAACCTGGGACCCAAATATGTATCAACTTATAAATGGATAAACAATAAACCAATCTATATTCACAGAATCGAATACTGCTCAGCAATAAAAAGAAGTAACTACTGATACAACAACATGACTCGCTCTCACAAGCACTAAGCTAGGTAAAAACAGTCAAACACAAAAGACTATAGCCAGGCATTGTGGTGCACACTTGTAATCCCAGCACTCTAAGAGACAGGCAGAAGCACAAAGATCACTGAGAGTTTGAGGCCAGTCTAGGTTACACAGTGAGTTCCACACCAGATTGAACTACAAAGCAAGTCTAAAAAAACAAAGTGCAAGCGTGAGCACATGCGCGTACACGCACGCACACACGCACACACACACACACACACACACACACACACACACACACACCCCACTATATATAATTTAACTCTATTTATATGAAATCCCTGAAAAGGAGAACTATAGAAACCTAGAAGGCAGATGTATGGTTGCCTGTATCAGGCTGGGAAAAGAAAAAATTTACTGCAAAATGGCACAATAATTTCTAGGGTGATAAAAAATGTTATATATCTTGATAAAAAAATGTTATATATCTTGAGTATGGAGGTCAAAATCATTGAATTATACTTAAGTAAATTTTATTGTATTATACATCAATAAAACTTTTAAATACCAATTAAATACATAAAGGTTCAGAAAAATAAGCTTTGAAACTTGTAAATATTTTAAATTCATTTTCCACTACAAATAACCACATACTGTCTTTTTTTGCATGAACATTTATCTGTTCAAAGGCATAAACGTGGAAAAAAACTCTATCATGAAATTATGAACCTTTTTCCTCTATTTTTCAACTTTATTACTTTTATAATATTTAACTCAAAAGTTTCTTTAAATATAACTGCTGTCTATGGCCATACCACTCTGATAATGCCCAATCTTGTCTAAGTATAGCTTACTATTATCTCTCCATTTTATCTTCCCAAATCCAGAACTGTAAACCCAGACAGCTCTTCAAAGTGAATCATATAATGCAGTCTCTAAGAACACAGCTGGCAGACAATGACAGAGTACTTCATAAAAAGAAAAAAGTTTAGAATCCCTCTACACTAAAAGGATGCCTTTCTGAGAGTTTCCTGTGGCTAACTAGACTGAGAGAGACTAGAGAAAAGTAAAAATTAAAACATGCAGTTTCCATTAGAAACAAGTAGGAAATACACTGAGAAATTAGGTACATTTCAGGAAGAAAATAATTTGTTCTTACAATTTGGATAGCTGACAATAAATGTCAATATTATAAGCTAGTTCACTCTCAAAATACTTTCACATATAATATAAATAACATTATTTAACATAACTCTCTAAAGATTACTGCACAGACAACATATTAAACTACAGAAGACTTCAAATAAAAATAAACATAATATATACCACACATGGCTTACAAGCTTACACTTTGGACATGCTTAGGACACTATGAGCTTTACAAAAGAGGAAGGTTAGGATAAAGGGAACAGACAGCAGCCATTGTTCCTCTGAATTCATTTGCTTAGTCTCTTCCCGGCCACTAACACAGTCCCTGAGTCACTCACTATGAGGTGCACATGTATCTAATGAACTCTGTTCATACTCTGTTTTCTTCTATATCACCCACCCAGGGTACTCCAAACTCTTATTAGCCATCCTAGGTCTGGGACTGCTCTTTGGTCATGTATCAACCATCACTGTATTTAATTCTGAGAAACCATTAACAAAAACAAGTAAGTGGCCTGCTAATTTCCCAAAATTAAAAAAAAAAAAAAAAACACCACAATCACCAACCTTTATAATTACAGATGAAAACATTACAAAGATATTTAAGTTTTTACCTGCAGTATCAAAAAGCCCAAGGGTATATGGCTCTCCACCAATCATAACTGTGACTGCATAGTTGTCAAAAACCTAAGAATAAAAATATACAACACTGTTAAAGGGTAAGGGGTGGATCCATATGGTAGAAGGTAATTTCTAAGGCAGTATTTCCTTCCTAAAATGTTATCTTCCCTTAGTCTATTTTCCGTATATAACCAACCTTGCCACCTCAACTCTTTCTTCCATGAGTTGAATGGTTCTTAGAAAAAAGACAATATATATATTCTAAGGATTGTTGCTCTATCCCAGGAGATTGGATAAGGAGCTATAGAGGGTGAGAGGTAAGCCATGAGTGAGTCTTCTAACCACACAAAATGATCCTGGTTCAAACCTGCAACTTTTATGACCCTTTCAGGATTCCAGATGCAAAGAACTTCAATACCAACAAAATGGGTAGAAAGAAATAAGTATTTTTAAGTTTTTAAGTTTTTTGAGACAGGGTCTTGCTTGGTAGTTCAGGCTGGTTCTGAACTCAGCTTCAAACTCAGCAATCCTCCTGCCTCTGTCTCCCAAGTGCTGGGATTACAGGCATGAGCCACCACACCTGGCACTGTGGTATGTGGTACTGATTGCTGGTGGGTATACGTCACTACGCCCTGAAATAAATTATTTGAAGAAAGTCTTGTTTTTTTTTTTAAATGTGTTGGGGGGGTGTGGTACAGAGGAGTGAACTCACGCCCTTGTGCTTGCATGGTAGACACGATGCCACTGATCTAAATCCCCAGCTCTAAAGAAAACACCGTGCCTAAGAAAATGTTGACAAGGCCAGGAATTTAGCTCAGTGGTTCCAGTACCTGCCCTGGAATATAAGGTACAAGGTCCTGGGTTCAACTCCCGGTAACCACATACCATAATGCCAGGGTGTGGAAACTCACTCCTGTAATCCCAGCACTGAGGAGGCAGAGGCAGGAGGACGGCTGTGATTCAAGGCTGGCCTGGGCTACATAGTGAGTTTAGCCAGTCTGAACTACAAAATGAGACCTTGTCTCAAAAAAAAAAAAAAAGCTGACAAATTATTTGTTGAAAATTTCATGAATAAAATTCACATTGAACTAGAGACCAGCTCATTAGAAAAGCACTTTATTAGCACATGCAAGGACCTGGATCTGACCCCCAGCAACACAAATAATAAACTTTAAAAATTCCTGCCACTCTGTATACACCATATGACTTACAATATCCTCCTTGGACTAGATGCTTTATTTGTAAATAGACCACAAAACCTTTAACAAACTCAGTATATAATTAACATTGGTTGTACTGTACTGTTATTTATGAAAATGAGATAAATATATTAAATGAGAAAAGACCAAAGAGTAATCCATGATATTCTCTGAAGTACTCTACAATTGAAAAACAATGTTTTCATATCATTGTCAATTTATAAAACTTTTTTTTCCTAGTACCAGGAATCAAATGGTTTTGTCTTGTTTTGTTTTTGCTACCAGGGACCGAACTCACCTTGCACCTAATAGGCAGGCACCAGAACCACTGAGCTAAATCCTCAGGCCAAAGATTACTGACTGCCTTTTTTTGTTTGTTTGTTTTTTTCAGCACCAGTAATCAAACTCAGGACCTTGTGCTTGCAAGGCAGGCACAGCCGCTGAGCTAAATCCTTGGCCCTAAAATTTTTTTAAGTGACTAAATTTTTTAAAGAAGAAAAGCAATGCTTTCCAACTGGGAGAATTGTGCTACATTTAAACACCATCTTTGCTTAACACATCCACAGCAGAGCCATTAATTTCTATGTCCTGCCACCAGGCAGCTTGAACTATTGGTATGTGAATGAATGTTCCCCTGAGCAGCTTTTTATTAATAAAAAGATCAATAAAAGTGATTAGATAGATCTGTTTGTACCACCAGTGGTACAAGCTGCCTAATGGGGTACTTATCCATGTACACCAGTGGTTCAAAGCTGCAGGAACATGTTAACCTTTTAGCACCCACTCTAACTTTTTGGCTCTTTTATTTTGGTCTTTTGAGACAGGGTCTTGTTATATAGTTCAAGCTGACACTGAACTCACTACATCCACCAGGCTGGTCTCGAACTCATGACAATCCTCTTGCCGTATGCTGGGTGGGTATGTGCCAGCATCCTCAAATGGTTCACGTTTTAATGAGTTGTTCAAAACCTTGTTTAAATAGCCATGGTGACTTCAAAGCCAGTCTGGACTACACAAGAAACAACAAAACCAAAAAAGAAAAAATACAAACAAGAGTTGGAGGGCTGAGATTTAGTTCAGTAATGCTGCACCTACCTGGCAAGCCCAAGGTCCTGAATTTGATTCCCAGGGCCAAAAAAAAAAAATGTTGGCAATATAGCACAATATGAAAGCCCTGGATTTAATCCTTAGTATAGTAATGAAGGAGAGGGCCTTAAAAAAGTAGCCCTCATTTGCTGAAGTAATAAAATACAAGGCTGCACAAAAAATCAGAGAAGTGCCAGACATAGTGGTACAAGGCTGGAGTCTCACTATTAAGGAGGTAACTTTAATGGATACCATGAGTACACTATTTGTGCTCACAGTCTATTTACTCAAGTAGAATCATTTACTATTTTATCCTATTAATCTTCCTCCACCTTATCCTTTTTCAAGAGACCCACATAAACACATATAAAACAAATAAGCCTACCTTAACACCAAGAAATAATAAAAGACCAAAAACAGGCTGAGAAATGTTTACAAATAAATAATAGAGACTAAAACATAGAAATCGTAATGGTGGTCCTTGTTACAAAACAAAACCTATGTATCTTCTAAAGTTCTTCACACTCTCACAAAGTCTCTCGTTTATACTATCCCCAAACAGACTAGCTCAAAACTGACTTTTGTATCTGATCATACCTTCAAACTCTCTCTCAGATAAATTGCATCCCCTTTCTTCCTACATCCTTGTCCTAACTCAGTTATTTTACATGTCCGGGGATATTATAAAGACTGTCACTTCTAATTGAACATAATTACCTGAATTACTTTAACCTGAATTCACCTTCCTGCTAAGGTTCTTGCATCTCTGAAGACAAACCTAAAGTACTCATACACGTTCTTCATACGCGTTCTTCTCTTTCACTTTTAAGAATACTCATCCCACACTAATCACACATCAGTTCCTTAAAATCTCTAAAATGACTCACTTAACTGCGATGGTTACTGCTATGCCATACCAATACCAACTCCCTTCTCACCCTGACCAGACATATTTTTCACTTAATCACCCCACTGGGCCTGTCAAACAACTTGAAGCAAACACTGGATCCCCAAACACCTGCTTACCCAAGAGTCACTCTTTCACCTCATTACCTTTATTATTTCTATGTTCCCTCTACCCTTCCAAGGAGTTGATACTTTCTGTCTATAGTCTCAACAGAATATGTGTTCTCTGCCCCTACGAACCAGTATGGAGCTACGTTAATATTAAAAGAACAGCTTCACAAAGTAAGTGGAGATATCCTACTTTCTCTGAAGTTAAAAGACTTCAGCTGGTATGCCAGGAGGGCTCTCAGCACTGATGGCTAAAATATCAAGAAAAAAAGTCATATCATTCAAGATGTAGAGCGTACTTCTTTTCTCCAAACTGTGACCCCCTAACCACTCTTGTCTACAGAAGTTTTTCCTCCTGGCACATTTTGCAATCCTTGTCTCACCCCTTCTGACATTCCACTGATTTCTCAGCTGTTTAATTTTAAAGTATATATAATTTACCCATGAAAAGTCAAGATCTTTAAAAACAAGAAACAAAGGCAAACTACAGAAATAGTTTAGGCAAAACTATTTAGGCCTATATAGGCAAAATACACACCAAGTAAGTGTTTTCAAAGGATTTCAGATTACAATACACTAGATAGAAGCCCTTATACTTACAGTTGGTACATATTCCGATGGAAATTTGTTTGTTGTGTAAGATATCAGGAGACATGTTTTACCAACAGCACCATCGCCCACAACAACGCACTTAATTGTCTGCATTGTGGAAATAGTTTAAATAGTTCAAATTTGATGTTGACCTACAAAAAAAATTAGATATTTACCTTATTTATTTGAACTCATATATGTTCAACAGGTTCAATTATTCAGAGAAAAGAGTAGCACTAGTAAAACAACAAAGGTGAAAGAGCCTTAAAGGAAAATGCTGACAGGCTCAGAATTATACTAACAAAGACTAAACTTTCTAAGTTTTTCATTTTTAGTTATTTCAAGTACTTGTTCTATTTTATTTTGCTTTTTCAAGTCCAAAGTATTACAATGAGCAGTAAATTTATTTTTATATTGAAGGAGAAGAGGCTGTATCAGGAAGAGTCCCATACGGTGTGTAATCATTTGGATGTGTACACACATGTATATGTCTCCCTGCAAACTACACTGTAAAGGCGACTGATTTCTCTCTCTCCGTCTGTTTCTGTCTTTCTCTTTCCCTCTTTCTCTCTCTCTCTCTCTCTCTTTCACACACACACACCCACACACATTCATGCCCCAATACTGGAGCTGGAATCCAGGTTCCTTGCACTGAGTTATGTCCAAAGACTATTTTCGGTGGGTTTTTTGGGGAGGCAGGGGCACAAGAGATAAGGTCTTGCATCTCACCATGCAATTCAGGCACACCCTGAACTCACATTATGCAGCCCAGTCTGTACTCAAACTCATCATGATCCCCCTGCCTCAGGCTCCTCGGTGCTAAGATTACAGGGCTGTAACCACCACTCCTGGCCCCAGACCACTGCTTTCGAGACAGTTCATTTACCCAGCCTTAGGGGTATAGTTATTCAGGCTATCACAAGCAGCACAGCCCCAGCACCACTGTCCCTGCCCCCAGAATATGAGAGAAAAATGAAGAACTAAACAAAGAGACTTGATCTAAGCAGCTGTTGCATCATCAAGCTGCCTAGTTACTGTATCAATATTCATGGCATGAAAAAATCCAAACCTAATATTTTCACAATGAAAGTTTAACCACTCTTAATCATAATGACTTACAATCTCTTTAGTATCTCTTACTATAATTCTCCATTATAAAATAGTAACAATTATAAATGCACCAGACTTACTGTTTTTCAATACTGAAATATTTTTTATCACATTTAAACAGAAGGTCTAAAACCAGAATATGTCTTTATTAAGAGCACCTTACAATTATTACCAGCCTTTTCCATCCCAATTTTGGTATCTATGAAATTTGGCTGGTTTAAGCCTATAATTCTAGAACTTAGGGAGACTGAGGTGAAAGGACCATACATTCAAGCCCAGAATGGGTAATTTCACCATGCCAGATCTCCAAATTTAAAAAGGGTAGGGGATGTAGCTCATTGCAAAATGCCCTAGGTTCCATCCCCAGTGTTGCTGACAGAGACACACATAGGGCGGGAGGAATATTGGGAGAGAAAAAATGGAGAGGAAATGGGATAAAAGAATCTTAAATTTGATGAAATATTTATTTTTCTGGGAGAATTTAAAAATAAAAGTCCTGTGCATATAGTACCTCGATTTTTAAAATATGGTCTCATTTCAATTATAATCCTAAAGGGGTTACAATTTCTTGTTGGCTATATATGCTGCCTTATTAAACAAAAATACAGAAGCACTCAACTCACCTGAATATGGACACACAAACTAGATGCCATGCTATATACTCCTCTAGCTCCTTCCACAGTTCAGTTTACTTTTCTTTTTTGAAGCAGGGTCTCACCCATAGTTCAGGTAACCCTGAACTCACTACGTAGTTCAGACTAGCCTTGACTTTAAGTTATACTCCTGCCTCAACCTCTAGAAGTGCTGAGATTACATATGTGCACCAACATTCCTTTCACAATATTTAATCATGATTTATAAATGCCTATTAATGTCTCTGTATTTAACTCTTATACCACCTTACTTACACATCATTGTATCTTGGGTACTTGTACAAAAACTTGCACATAGTGAAGAGGTGAATGGATGCAAAAATTATAATACAAAAGAATATGAAAGTACATTAGGTATGAGTAATCACAAAAAATACATCAGTTGTCAAAACTAGACTAAATTTTTCTTTATTCAACTTCCTCTCATTTCTCCTTTTCATTTTCTTTACTATGCACTTAAAATACATACAAAAATAGTATTTAAAAAACTGTATACTATTAATGATCCTGATCCCTAACCTTAACCTGTTATTGCTTCTACCTAAAACAGGTCTCAAATAATAGTGCTAACAGCAAATACATAACACTAGGTTCCATGTACCTTTCTACTCTAAACACATACATATTCACATGCTTCATCCAACAACTGAGTAATATGTTGTATTATCCCCTATCTTACAAGTAAGAAGACAAAGCTTAATGAAGTTAAGCAACTAGACCAAGGTTACTCAACCAGTAAGTAGTAGAATTGGAATTTAAACCCAAGTAATCTCAAGTCTATAATTAAGCATTACATCATACTTACTCTCCTGAAAACTGAGATTAATAAAAACAAGTATCACTGCTAAAAAAGTGGCAAGTATATGCCTATGAGAGTTGCAAGCAACATAAAGAGAAAGGCAGAAAACTAAAGAGGATGCAAGAAGCAGGAGTGAAGTTCATTTTCCGTTTCTTCACCCTACAGACAACTAAAAAATTTTACTCCAAGAGGGGGTACCAAGAAAACTTTGTAAGACTTTGCTTTTCTCCCTTCTATTTACTCGTCTTTCATTTCTTAGGCTTCACACTCTAAGCTCAGTAATACTTTGGTAACTGGTTGTAGGTGCCTTGTTAAGAACCTGGCTTCTAAAGTCAAGCTAGCTCTACCGCACTCTAGCTAAGCTTGGGCAAATTCAACATTTTTGAGGTTCAGCTTTCTAAAAAAAGGAAATGAAGGCAGCAGTTAAGTACTGTCTGCAGAGGGCAAAGGCCAGTATAAGACAATATATGTAAAAATAAAGCAGTATCTGCATTTAGCAAATGCTTAACAAATGCTTATTAGTCTTGACTGAGTAAATGTATCCGATCAATATTAAGATCTCTTAAATCATTTAAATGTGAACACATAGGGCCGGGGAGTTAGCTCAGTGGTTCTGGCACCTGTCTTGCAAGCGCAAGGACCTGGGTTCAATCCGGTAACCACATACCATACTGGGTGTGGAGACTCACGCCCAGCCCAGCAGCAATCAGTACCACATACCACAGTGCGGGACATGGTGGCTCATGCCTGTAATCCCAGCACTCGGGAGGCAGAGGCAGGAGGATTGCTGTGATGTGAGTTTGAGGCTGAGCGCAGGGCCAGCCTGAACTACAAAGGCAAGACCCTGTCTCAAAAACTAAATAAATAAACAAACAAACAAACAAGCAAAACATGCCATGCGATGACCCACAAATTGTAAGGAAGACCAGAAGAGATTTTGGTTTTGTAATATAAATAATACCAGCTTTAACAACTCAAAAGACCAGACATGTTAATTAATAAATGCTATATTAACATCCTGTTCAAATACACCAAATTGCTAGAGCAAGAAATAACCAATTACCATGGTGCTATGCAGATAGCCAGAAAATTTGCATCAGTAACTAAAGATTAATACCCATTTGTACTACATTTTAGAATTGGGACTGGGCAATTTATAGCATAAAAATGATTCTGCCAATCATAAGGGAGAGGAAAATTGTGAAAGAACTTTACATCTTCTACCTTCCTCCCAGTATCTATCCCTCTATGATACAAAGATATCAATCCTCCTGTTTTCTAAATTCTTAATATTTGGGGGATCAAATTGCATTCTGAGAATCTTTAGAGTTAGAGCCCACAAAGTTTTGTATTAATGCTACAGAGTTAAAAACGTTACTGATTCCAAGTATCATAGCACACATCTATAATCCCAGCCACTCAAAAAGCTGAAGCAAGATCCCAAGTTCAAGGCCAGTCTAGGCAATTTAGTAAGACAATGTCTCAAAACAAAATTTTCAGAGGACCAAAAATAATAGATCATTAGAGTGCATGCCTAGCGATTCCTAGTATGGGAGGGAAAGTTATTGAATTCTCTTTAGTATCATTATTACCATCTGGTTCCAACTACACACTACAGACAATTCTTGGGAAAGGATTTATACAGAGAAATGGAGAGATCCTAGCTATACATGTCCTCTAGTTCTCATGACCCTGGTTCATTCCAGATACAATGCATAGTAAGTAGATTTTAAAACTGGCATTCAAAAATCAGATTGTAATATGTATAAAACTAACAATTAATAGTAAATCAATGCCTAATGTCCCACTGTGGTAATATTTCCCTTTATCTCCAGTTCCTGGCATACAGTTCATAAAACCCAAGAACATCTCCAGTGATGCACCTCTGATCTCCAGTTATTTGTAACCCCCCCAAAAAAATACCTAAATTTATGCTAATATGGCAAAACTGGGTAGGGTTCCTAAACAGCTTCAGGATGAGACTGGTCATCAGAGATTTAAGAGCTGAGAAGATTGTAACTTTCAGCCCCATCTGCCAACCTCCAAGGGAAAGCAGAATGAAGACAGCAGTGAACTCTAGACCAAGGAGACTAAAAGGGCCTCAAGGCCTGTGAACATACTGAGGTGCTAAAAGGGTGACACCCTCTGGGAGACCGTGTGGAAGCTCTCTTCACCCCATACCTTACCCTATGTACCTTTACTTAGGCTGCTTCTGAGTTACAGACTCTATAATAAAGAAAACATAAAATGTTCTGAGTTGTTCCAGTCTAATATCAAACTTAAGAGGTTATGGGAACTTTCAAATTTGTAGCCCAGTTCATTAAAGGACAAGCAGGGAAAGGTTTCTAAAAGTTCAGTCATCCAGACACTTAAAAGCCTCTTCAGCCATGATGTAAGGAGCCTGGCTACTGCTAGCACTTTAGCAGACATTTGCAACATCCACATGGTAGTTTCACAGGCATGCAGGATGCAAAAGCTGCACAGTCAGGAAGGCTTCCAAGCAGATTTCAGAAGAAAACCTGGTAGGCTAAGTAGTGTAACCCTTGGAGGGCAGTGCACAAAGCTGTGAAACTGAAGCCAGAAGTGCAATGAAGACTCCAGGAAGTGCCTCCAGGCAGTGCCTCCAGGCAGAGGTATCAAGAATGTGGGTCACCCGCTGAGGAAAGCTACAGCAAGTGAATAGAGCCACCCCAACAGAGGCCATGAGGACTGCAAGTGATAATACCACTATTAGTGGAGCTAAACCAGGCATGGAGGCACATTCCCAGAACTTGAGAGGCAGAGGCAGGAGGAACACCTTGAGTTTGAGGCCAGCTTAAACTACATAGTGAGTCAAGACCAGCCTGGACTACAGGAGAAAACATCTCAAAAAAAAGTGGGTGGGGGAGCTGCTGAGCTCTTCAACACTCATATCTCACCATAACTTGCCCTGGATCCTGGACACAGTACTACTGGACACAATGTCTGCCCTGCTGGATTTCAGTCTTGCTTTGGTTTCATTCCCTTCTATTCTATTTCTTCTCCCTTAGGGAACAGAAATGCTTACCTTACACCACTGTATACTGGCAGTGTTTAACTTTCTTTTTTATTTTTACATGGTCTCACTGCTAAGAGTTTGCCTTGACCCTCACAGACTTCAGACTTCGGTTTTTCAGTAACGCGCCTGTAGTCAAATTTTACTGGGTCAGGTAAGAATGCAAGGCCCTGACCATTCTACTCCAAAGATGCATCTGCAGCAAAAAACCTTCAAGGATTCAGTAACACTTCCCACTGGACAAAAAGTAGGCTTGCTTATTGTCTACTCCTGAAAAGTAAGTTCCCCAAATTACTGTGAGGCAAGCTTTAGTTGCTAGGCCTCTGCATGTTCCTCCCGGGTCCCGGGTTAAGAAGAAGCCACACACACAATGATCTCATGCCACTTGCTGTGCCTTAAGTAATTAAGTTCATTACTTCTAACATAAGAGTCTCATCCTGTATGTCAAGATCCATAAAACAGTATCAGGTTAACACATTTGT
The DNA here is from genome assembly GCA_004026965.1 of Petromus typicus. NCBI lineage: Eukaryota > Metazoa > Chordata > Mammalia > Rodentia > Petromuridae > Petromus > Petromus typicus. The sequence continues at coordinate 4,753 of PVIR01024656.1, read as the reverse complement.
TTCTAAGGAGGTCAAAATAAAATCCCTATTCTTACTTAGTTGAACTTAGTCCAACTTTGTTAGAAATAATTTATGTGTAAATGGTAATTAGTAAAATAATACGTAAAAGAGGCAATAATATCTAGCCAAATATTTTCTTCACGACTGAGCCATTTTCTTTATAAAACACGTTACTAGAAGGTTTTCTTTTCCTACCTTCTTCCTCTCATTATAGGCCAGCTAACACATCTCTAGTAGTTAACCGGTTGCTTTCATTTGTTTAGATTCCATCTAACAAAAAGAAGTTAATGAAGATCAAAATCTTGCCATTAGGATAACCAGTATGGTGGTACAAGCCTATAGTCCTAGCCATTCAAAAATCTGAGGTAAGAGGATCACAAGTTCAAGGTCAACAGGAGAAACTTAGCAAGACCCCATCTCCACGTTGAGGGGAAGGCTGGGGATTTAGTTCAGTGGTTCCGGCGCCTGTCTTGCAAGCGCAAGGGCCTGGATTCGATCCCCAGTAACCACATATAATACTGAGCGTGGAGACTCATACCCAGCAGCAATCAATACCACATACCACAGTGCCGGGTGTGGTGGCTCACGCCTGTAATGCCAGCACTCGGGAGGCAGAGGCAGGAGGACTGCTGTGATGTGAGTTTCAGGCTGAGCTCAGGGCCAGCCTAAACCACAAAGCAAGACCCTGTCTCAAAAAAAAAAAAAAAAAAAAAAAGTTGAGGGGAAAAAAAGGCTGGAGCTAGTAATGATGGTGCATGCTTGGTAATCCTAGCACGTGGGAAGCTGAAGCAGGAGGATCACGTGAGTTCAAGGCCAGCCACTGAATCACATAGTAAGACCCTGTCTCCAAAAGAAATAAAGCTGGGGATTTAATGCAGTGATAGAGTGCTTGCTTAATAAAACAAAACTTTGGGTTCAATCTCCAATACTCCACTGCCACCACACACACAGGAAGGTGGTAAGGCAAATGACAGTATAACAAAACCTAACAGTACATTTGGCTTTTCTCAAATCTTCCACATCGCCTCGAGTCTTCTAAAGGTCTAAGGTCTAGGCAGTGAAATCTGTGGGGGAGCACTCCACTAATTATGTCCAAAGCAGGCTGCAAGTGATGCAGGCTGTGAAGGGTTAACTCCACAACTGGCTTGTTTTGAGAAATGAGTCCAACCAAAGCCTATGTGACTAGTTAACATGCTAGCCAAAGTCAGAGTGACTTGCACTCAAATTATATTCTTAAAATTAAGAATATTGGGCTGGGGATTTAGCTTAGTGGTTCTAGAACCTGTCTTGCAAGCCCAATGGCCTGGGTTCGATCCCCAGTTACCACATACAACAATGCACCCCACAGGGCATGGTGGCTCACGTGTGTAATCCCAGCACTCAGGAGGCAGAGGCAGGAGGATTGCTGTGAGTTCCAGGCTCTCCTGGGCCACACAGTGAGCTGAGGGCCAGCATGAACTACAAAGTAAGACCCTGTCTCAAAAAAAATTAAGAATGCTTTGTCTCTTCTCTTACAAGCCTTGCTTTTGTAAGCAATATATTCCTAGCAACTACATATAGCCCTCTTACTCTAACCTAACTATGATATTTATGTTACCAATAAATATCAGTGGCTCTGGCTGGCCAGGGTCTTTGCACCTTGCTTAGTATTGGCCATCCTGGATGCTCATTTCCCTCTTTAATTCTGTCTTTTGAGTTTTTTTTCTCACCAGTACCTCAGCATACAGCAGATGATTGGAGCCCACCTCAGGGGTCTCCAACAGATGACAAGTCCACAACCCACTTATTTATTGAGAAGTGCCAGCTCTGCAATTAAAGCTGAATAACTGAGGTTTAGGAGGGAAAAAACCTCATATGTTTAGTATCTTTTGTCTTAAAAAAAAAAATGCAAGTTCACCATCTCTTCTTTAAGAGTAAACCTGACTGAAACTGTGCAGCCAGTTTCTATGTATCATACTCTGTCCATCCAATTAACTAACTGCCTGTTGCTGCTTAAGTTGTATAATATAGCTGGTACTTACTGGAAGCCTATGCCTTTATTCAGATAAAATCCCCAAACATTCATGTACAGCCTTATGACTCATTCTATTTCTATCCTAACTTTCCACCTCAAGATGTCAGCTGGGGATAGCTCAGTGGTTCCAGAGCAGCATCTTCCTGCGTGGCAAGCACAAGGTTCCGAGTTTGATCCCAGTACCACAAATGACAATGCTGGGCATGGTGGCTCCTGTCTATAAGCGCAGCACTCAGGACACAGAGGCAGGAGGATTGCTGTGAGTTGGAGGCTAGTCTGGGCTACACAGTGAGTTCAGGACCAGCCTGAACTACAAAGCGAGACTCTGTCTTAAAAAAACAAAACAAACAAAAAAAAAACCTCAAGTTCTCTGAGATATGTTCCCTAACCATTCTAGCTATCAGAAACTGTCCCAACTCTCTAGCCACCTTCTGTGCGCTAAATGTTTGTATCCAACCAAAATTTATAATAAAAATTCTAACTTCTGGTCATAGAAGGTGGAGGTCACTTGGAAAGTGACTAAAGGGTAAAGAGGATCAGTAAGGTGCCTTCTCTGTACTATAAAGCTGCACACCACCAGAAATCAAATCTATTGGTGTCTTGATATATTTCACTACAGCAACCCAAAGAAAGTGAGACTACTCTCATGGCAAGGCCCTTCTTACCTCTCCCCATTTTCAATGTCCATATTCCAGATACACAAGTCTCTGCATCCTTAAACTTGCCAGGCTTTGTCCTGCATTCATGTTTCTAAAACACTGATTCCAACTGTTCTTAAAGCTGCCAGGGGAGAGCTGGGTGGTTGGGTGGTAGAGAGAACTAAACTCGGGGACTTTACACTGAGCTACAGACTCAGCCCTCATTTATTTTGAGTCCTTTAATTATTTATTATCCCTCAGCCTCCCAGAATGCTGGGATTACTGGTATGCACCATCACACCCAGCTAAAGCTACTGATTCCTACTCCTTCAGATATCACTTACAATCATCTCATTCACAGAAGAAAGTCGTCCTCTGACCACGCTATACAGAAGAGCTCCCTCTTTACAGTCTCTATTACCATATTTATTTCTTCTATAATACTGTCACACTCTATAATTACCTTATCAGTAATATTGCAATAAGACATTTAAAAATAGTGAAGTATCTGTTGGGCATGGTGGCACATTTCTCTAATGCCCAGCACTCTAGGAGACAGAATACCAAGTTCAACTCCAGAATAGGCAATTCAGCAATTCAGCTAATTCAATTCACCAATACTCTTTCTCAAAATAAAAACTAAAAAGGAGGCCAGGGATTTAGCTCAGTGGTGTTGCACCCACCCTGCAACTGCAAGGTCCTAAGTTTGATCCCCGATATTGAAAAAATTAATGAAATTTTAAAAAGCTTAGAGATGTAGTTCAGCGCAAATCAACAACAAATCTCCACAAGGCAAATCTCCACTGCCTGCCCCTAAAAAAGTTCAATACCACCACACAGTAGATACTAACTCGCCAAATAAGTCAATTACACAGTACTGAATCATGCTACTTTTAATCACATGTGCTTGCATTTACTTTGGGAAAAGAACTAGGTTTACTTCTGTATTCTTCTCCCAAGACACTTCATGTAGTGCTGAGCCATACACTAAGAGCAAGGAAAAATTAAAATTGTTAATATTTTTAAGGTTTTATTGAGTAAAGTAACAACACAGGGGTGGGGGGAAATTATGAAGTCAGGCCCTTGTCTAATCCTACCTCTGGGAAAGTGATGAGAGGAAGATGAGTTCAAGGCTGCCATGTGCTATATTACAAGACCTTGTCGTCCCAAAATTTTAAATTTTAATTTTAAAGAAAGCATGCATTTTTCAAAGAATAGCAAACACAAATTTCAATTTCAACTCTACTATTTATGTGTGTGATCCTGGCAAGTTACTTCACTCATATACCTTACTTTTCTCATCAACAAACATCTTAAAGAAAGAAAAAAGTAATATCTAATTCACACTATTATAAAGATAAATGAGGTAACATATATATAAAGCAACCAGTACTCCACTCAGCACACATTATAAACACTTAATAAGGCACCTTACTGTCAGGCCCAATTAAAACTTGAAAGAAACGAAAAGGATCCCTATCGGAACTACCACTATTAAGCAAGAGCATCAAAACACTAAAACCGCCCAGGCAGAGCTTGAATTTAGGATCTTCCTGCTTTACCTTCATTGTGAACACTGGGATTACAGACAGCACAAGCACATCTCCTCTTCTGCTAATTTGATCAAGGCTTTCAGAACTCTCTTCATTCTGATTCTGCAGCAGTTTAAACTAAATGTCTCATATGTAGCCCAGGGAGTAAGACTGTTACAAGAGTATCCACTGCTATTTTTAAAAAGGGGGTGGTATGTGGCTCAGCAGCATGGTAGCATCTGCCTGGTAAGCAGGAGGCCATGAATTTGACTCCTGGTACCAAACAAACAAACAGAAAAGAGACAAAATAATTAATCATATAATAAATGTTTACAAAGTCTCTGGAACACACTATAAAATAGCAATCAACAGCATGAACTTTCAAGCCAGGAACCCCAAAGGTCATATTGTTTTTTATTCTGTTCAACTATAGTCCCCTTCTGTTGGTACTGCAGACTGAATCCAGGGCTTTACAATGAGCTGTATCTCTGGCCCTTTTTTATTTATTATTATTTTCAGTAAGTTGCCAAATGGCCATGATGACCTCAATCTTACAATCTTCCTGCCTC
>PVIR01024655.1:0-25822 GCA_004026965.1 Petromus typicus | reverse complement strand
AGTTAGAAGCAGCCTAAGTGCAGAGAAGAGGGAACTAATCCATTAGATGTCTGCTGTGGGTTCTCGATAGCTGCGTTATCCATCAGACTGATCTATTTATTCATTTATTTTGAGACAGGATCTCGCTTTGTGGTTCACGCTGGCCCTGAGCTCAGCCTCCAACTCACATCACAGCAATCCTCCTGCCTCTGCCTCCCAAGTGCTGGGATTACAGGATGAGCCACCACACCCAACATTGTGGTATGTGGTATTGATTGCTGCTGGGTGTGGGTCTCCATGCCCAATATTGTATGTGGTTACCGGGGATTGAACCCGGGTCCTTGTGCTGGCAAGACAGGCGCCAGAACCACTGAGCTAAATCCCTGGCCCATCTAGACATATTTATTGTTATAGGAAAGTATTTATGATTATTGCTAACTGAAAAGTCCATAAAACATATATGGAATAAAATAAGTCTAGTATGCAAATATGCCTATCATGCAAGCTAAAATACTGAAATTTTACATGCTGGACACTACGTTGTCATTTCTACAACAACATGATCATTTCTTTAGATGAACTTTTAAACATAACAATGATTATTCCCATTAGTTGATTTATTGGTCAGAAGTTTGTGTTTCTACTTTTTTCCCTTATCTTTGGTAATTAGATGGTGCTATCACTGCATTTTATTTTAGTCCATTATCTTTACTTCTTATTCCATTCCTCGCTCTCTTGTGTTATGTTAAAAATAGAGAATAGAAGAAATTTAGGTATTGTATCAGTGTCCACTAGAGAAACAGATTAACACGACCCATCTACGTATCGATCTATCTGTGGCTTTAGGAGGTAGGTTGGCAGTGGCCACCTGCTGGGTCCAGTACAGAGCAGTGCAGAAGGACAGGTGGTGTGAAGGAGAACTGATGGAGAGCCAGTCAAAAGCGGAAGATCCGGAGCTCACCAGAGTTGTGCAGAGTCCAGCTCAGGAAGCCCAAGGGTTTTCAATGAAGGGTCTTAGCTTCAGGCTGGAGAGTCTGTGCTGGAAGCCTGAAGACTGATGCCTCAAGGCCATGACAAAGACCAGAGCTCCCCCGAAGAGACAGAAGAAAGACTTCCTTTCTGTTTTATTCTACCCAGTGTACCTGCCTGTTGTCCGGTGCCCCCCACAAGGAGGATGGGCCTTCTTCTTCCATAAGTCTATCTGTCTTAGTTGTTTTTCTCTGTGCTGAGATGAAATACCTGACACCTATAAGTTAAAGAAGGGAAGGTTTTGTTTTGGCTCACAGGCTACAGAGTTTTTAGTCCATGGCTGGCTGGCTCCGAAGTCGAATGCCATGGCAGAGGACAAGCTGTCCGTGGCAGAGCAGACAGGGCGGAGCGTCAAGTGGCAGCGGCCACCTCCCGCCTCTCGCTTGTAGATTCCATCCAGGCTCCCAGCCTATTGATCGGTGCCACCCACACCCGGGTGAGCTTTTATTATCCGAATCCAGAGCTGTGCTCAATCAGTTTAGTTTCTACACAGACTTAATTCCAGCATCACACACCCTAGATCCATGCACCTCGCAAAAGCCCCACCTATAGGTGTATGAGGCTTTGGGTGGTCATATAGACAGCCATAATAGCACCGTGCAGACACACCCAGGACTATGGTAACCCAAATAGCCAGACATTTTTGCTTTGTTTTCAAATCCAAGCTGACACCACGGTTAACTGTAACAGACACCGTTATGTCATCTGATGGGTAAGGAAACTAAGGGCCAGAGAAGTCGAGAGCCTCTTTCAAAGCTGCTCAACCATTTAATGATAAAGGCAGAACTTGACACTGGCAGTGGATTCTGGGGATGACGTTAAATGGATCATTTAGTAAATCACTTACCTAGTCAGTGGACAAGACTACAGTTCAGTGGTAAGTATTTTGGCCATGTGTCATACACTAAAGGCAGTATTTCAAATCAGTGTGAAATGGGCTGTTTGGTGAGTGATGAACGGATAGTGAATTGTCGATTTTGGAAAAAAACACTGAATCCTTTTATCCTCCTTTATATGAAAGCTAATTCAGGTGCCTGGAAAATAGAAGGGAAATATTACAAAGAAGTGAAGGGAAAATATGTGTTCTCTTGAGTTCTCTTATGGTGCACAGGCTATGGGATAAAGGTGCTGTGTAAAAAGGAGAAAGTGCTGGTTAGCAAAGACATCTATAAGATGTCTGAAGTCGTGGGACTTAGGATTTCCCACGTACAAGTAAAAATAAGATCAGCAAAACGAGTCTTGGCAAGAGCTTGGGGCCAAAGGACAGTTGATTTGTGTCCTGCACATTCCTCCTTTCTGGGAGCCAGCTATGTGTCAGTTTGTATGTTCTCTTTGATTAATGCACTTCTTGGAATTTATAAGTAGAATAATTAGAGATATATGTAAAGGTGGGCATTCAAAATTCATGACTGTGTTAACTGTCGTGAAATATTGAGCCATTGACGTGATGGAGTTCCATGAGGCATTAAAATAATGTAATCTGTATTCACAAAGAAGCCTTGCCTGGGATATTGGGGTTGGAGGTACAGAATTTAGCAAAAGAATTGTAGCATGAATCCACATTTAATACTGTGGGCATGGCTTGTTTCTGTCTGTCTGGGTTTGGAACAGGTTCATGAGGGTGATAAATATCGATAGTGGTGGGGTTTTAAAAGCTTTCTTAATTAAAAAATTTAATTCCCTTCAAAGATAGTTTAGTATGTATCTTTGGATGAAAAGAAAACTACCCAGAAAAAGAGAATAACTAAGCATGTGCAGTTTTTCTAATCTGCACAGCTCTTTCTTGCTTGTGAGGTACAAGAATGTTTTCTCCTCTTGTAACTGTTTGCCATAGGTGTGTGTTTATGTGCCTGAGTGTGAGTGCACCTTGCACAGACCTTGCACAGGCAGGCATTTCACCACTAAGCTCCATACAGGCCGGAGTCTTTATATTCTCATAGCTCTTGTCTTTAGCTTTAGATGTGCTCTTTCCACTTTGGCCTTAGCTGTTGTGTTGGTAGCATTTGAAATATTTAGGACACCGAGCAGCAGTTTCAACATGAAGAATACAGGTGCACAATAGCGTGTGTTAAAACTACATGAATACTGGGGTTTATTCCATAGTACAAGGCCTCCCTCAGTGTACTGCTCCAATATATAATAAGAACACATATACTAACAAGCAAAGAGATTCAGCCTCTTACGCATCACTGTTCTTAAACTATTTTGTTTTTAGTTAAATGCCTATGTTTGTCAGTCTTAGAGCAAGGAAGACAGACAAGAAAGAGCCCTGAGGGCATCGAACACAGATCTCTCCAGTGTGGAAGGAAGGATTTCAGACAGCCCGTCTCCACACTTACCTCCCTCACACGACATCCGGCGGCACGGCTGGCTCAGACCCGATCTTTTCTCAGTGAGACCTTCACTGAGCAGTTGATTAAAGCATTCATTATAGAGCAGTCCTACACACACTGTAGACCCAGATAATCTAGCTGGAGACGAGTGCTCGTGATTGTCTCTGGAATGCTATTTCCATTAAGGTATGTGTTTCTTTATTATTGCTAGGAGCATGCTGATGTCAGAAGTATAAAGAGTGTTTAATACTCAGCGTATTATCTGGTTGGTGAATATGTTCTGCTGTTTGAGATTTTGAAAAGAATGGATGCTAAAGACTAGTTTCCTGATAATCCACCATGTGGGAACACTCTGCTGGAGGACTGACACACAGGCGCTGCAAAGACTTGAAGAACAAAACCCCAACCAGGAAATGTTACAAAGAATCCACAGCTGCAGTCTCATCATAGTAAAAAGCTTTTGCACAGCAAACTGTATCACCGGTAAAGTGAAGAGACAACCCAGAAGATGGGAAGAAACTTTACCAGCGATTCTTCAGACAAAGGGCTAATATCTAGAATACATAAAGAGATTTTTAAAAAGTGATCCTCCAATTTTAAAGACTTATTCCAACAATCTGAGATGAATATATACTTCTAAGATAAACTACAAATGGCAAATAAATATCTGAAACAGTGTTCAACATCACTAGCTATTACAGAAATACAAATGAAAATAACACTGAAATTCTGTCTCCAGAAAGAATGGCAGCTATCAAGAAATCAACCAATAACAAATGCTGGCCGGGCTGTGGGGAAAAAGGAACCCTTCTTCACTGAGAGTGTAGACTGGTGCAGCCACTGTGAAAATCAGGGTGGAGAGTTCTCAAAAAATGAAACTAGAAGTTCTGTTTGACCCAACTATTCCCCTTCTTGATATCTGCCTGAAAGAGTGAAAAGCATCATAGCACAGTAATACATGAACATTTGTGTTTATAGCAGCACAATTTGTAATAATGAAATCTTGGAGAGAGCCTACATGCCCATCAACATGGAATGGAAAAAGAAAATGGTTTTTATATATAGTGGGATACTACTCAGTCATAAAGAAAAATAAATTTGAAACATTTGTAGGTAAATGATGCACCATGAGACCATACTTTTCCGTAAAACAAATCAGATACATATGTTTAAATATCACATTGTTTCTCTTGTGTGAGAAACCAAAGGCCTAAGTAAGGACCAAAATAGATTACAGATCCGGGCAAGTAGGAAGAAAATGTCCAGATGGCGAGTGGATCGAAGGAGGGGGTAGGGGAAAGGAATAGATGGAAAAGGAGAATAGAAGGAAAAAATAGAAACAAAGGTTTTGTAAATAACGAGGGGAAGAAGGGTTGGAGAAGAAGGAAGTGGAGAAAAAGGAAGAATCGATACATATTGTGTCCAGGAAGAAATTCCCTGCAATGAAGATGATTGCTATGCACGTTAAAGTGGTACTAATGAAGTTAATTTAAGACATTTTGTGCACCGTTCCAGGTGAGAGGTTTTTAGGGGTGGAACAGAGGGATGAATGGGTGCGTCGTCCGTGGAGATGACAGTTGGGGTCGCCACAGGCGTTGGTCCTGCAGCTTGCTGAGGGCTCTGTGTCTTCCCCTCAGCAGCGCGGGCCGTTGACTCCTCGGCCGGCGTGGCCCTGGCTCTCTCAGCCTTCTTCCTTCAGGCTCTGCGCAGCATCGTTGTCGGCTGCGGCTCGGTTCTGATGGCGGTGCGCTCACTGTTGCAAGCTGATTATTTTTGCCACTTGAAGCTCACGTTATATTGTGCGAGATCTCATTCTTTAATTGGGGCTGATCTGTTGCCAAAGGACGTACAGCAAAATGGGAAAAGGTGGAAAAAATACACACTGGGCTCAAGGTCCAGAGGATAATTTTAGACCTAGAGGCAGCTTGCCGCTTTCCATGAAATAACACAGCATAGTTCATGACTCACATTTCCTTTTTTAAAGAAAATCTTTTATGGATTAAATACTGGTTGCAACTCTGTGTGTGTGTGTGTGTGTGTGTGTGTGTGTGTATGTGTGTCTGTATTTGTGTTTGTGTGTTTGGCTCTCTGGGTTCATAGGGAGCATGTTTTGTTTAGTGTCCATAAGGATAGTATTTGGTTTTTTTTTTTTTTTTAAATATCATCGTTAGTCCTTACAGATATCATATAAGCTTTCCAAGAAAGTTTCAAAGAAGATGAAGTTACACCATATTAAAATAGACCAGAACAGTAATTAAAATTTTCTGTTTTGGGGGAGTGGAGCAGGAAGCTGATGACGTGTTAATGACCCTGTACAGTTCTAGGTACTATGGAAGGCAGAAGTGAAGCCAGAAGTAGTTTTTAGGTCATTTTGAGTTGCTACACTTTATTTGGTGACTTGTTGGATAGTTTAAGGACTTGTGGTATGGTCATTAGAGAAATCCCAGCGGTGGGAAATGTTCATTTACTTTCATTGATCACAGATTTGAGTTTATTAAAATGGTAAGAGCGATCATGGTGTTAGTACTTATAAGGAGAGATGGTGAGACTTGGAAGTCACGAATCCTGCTTTCAGGCTGGAAATCTTTGGGACCTTTCCCAGTGAACACTGAGGACTCTCCAATTAAGGGCATTTCAGGAAGCTGTCTGGTTTAATCTGATGAGCCACGGGCTTTGCAGCCTGCCTCCCCCAGCATTTGAAAATCACATGAGCACTCTATAAAAAGTCCCAAATTCATCCCTTTATTTGCTGATGTGAAAGAGGGAGACAGTTCACAGGTCTCTGGGGTGAGCGCTCCTTTGGACACTTCTGGATTGCTGGAGCGATCGTAATTCCTGGGCCCAGGACCTGGACTGGGTGCTGCGGGGCTCACGTCTCCTGCTTCTTAAAGCTATTAAGGATAAACTTGAAATTTGGCCTCTGTGCCAACAAGGAGGCTTCTCCCGCCCGCGGCACAGCTGTCCGTGGGCTGCTTCTGCTCACTTGGTCACTAGAAGTGGGCCTGACCTGCCCGGGGCTTCCTGCCTAAGGTTCTGCATCATCTTATGGACCTTTTCGAGTTTACCTTGTTTTCATCAGAAACCCAGCCAATTGATTACTGGTTTAGTTGCTATTGTCTGAATTCTTTTGTTTTACTTATACAGTCAGTTTTAGATCGCAGTTAAGACAGTGCCATTTTAGAGCTGTGTTTTCATGAAATATTCACAACTGGTTTTCATTTGGTACATCCAGCCAGGATGTTTCTGGGCTGCCTTTGTTCCTTTCTTCCCACGTGTGGTGTAGCACGGGCCGGGACAGAGGCCATCGGCCCTTCCACCTCATCTGGCTCGTGCGGTGGTCAGGGCTGATGGTCGTCACCGTGAGTGCAGCCTCTCACGTGAGACCCGGCCCTCCCCGGAGAAGCGGCCTGGCTCCATGGAGACCTGGCAGTGTGCAAATAACTTACATATCATGCATTTGCAAAGGAAGGATTAAAAGCAAATTTTCTTCTTCCTTTTTTGAGGAGAAAACAGTGCGATGGGAAAAGGTAAGAAAACTTGCACCAAAATGAAAAAGAGTCTTTCTAAGAATAAAGAATTCTTTCATTCTTGAACTAACTCCATGGTGGTTAAAAAAAAAATCCTAGGATTATTCTAGAAATCGATGTGCCGTCGGGAGTGATCAGCCCATATCTCCTCCAGAGTCAGGGAGGCGAGGGGTTCTGACCGAGGTGGCTTCTCAGGTGTTGGTTGATAAGTTGACTCCATCGGCCTCATAAATGCTCACCGGTGTTTGCCACCGAGTTCTCAGCAGCTTGTGAGCAGACCGAAAACTGTAGATACAGACAATATAGACAGAATGGATAGCACACAGTAGAATATTTTCAGCCTTCAAAGGGAAGGAGATCTTGGCACATGCTACCACATGCAAGGTCTGTGAGGAGTTTATGATCAGTTAGTCTGAAAAGAACAAAACCCCTGTGATTTCGCTGTGAGGTGGCCCACGTAGTCATGTGCGTAGAGACAGAAAGCAAGATGGTGGCTGTAAGAAAATAAGTGGGGCCTTGGAGTCGTAGAGATGCCTGCTGGTGACAGGAACAAATGTTGGTGTAGTTCGTGCCGTTGACCTGGTGTACTTACAAGTGGTCAGATGATACATTGCATGTTGTGCATATTTTACTCTAAAAATAAAAATGTCTGAAAAAAGCCAAACCAAACCCAGAGTGAGCAACTGTTGGCAGGGAAGGAGGCCTGTCTTAGGCCTGTCACCTGCTCCAGAACTTCACTTTATAGGTGAGAAAATTAGATCTCGGAAGGAGGTGAGTCACACTGTGGCGGGAGCAGTCCCAGGCCTGGTAGCTGTTTGTCACCACTGTGTGGTTGTCATTCTTGCTGCCGGCATGTGCACAGGAAGGTTCAGGGACAAAGTTCTCCGGACTGAGGCTCAGCGGCCTTTTCTCCTGAGCCATCGGCCCACAGCCACGCGCTCTGTTACTCCTTGTTAACCAGGGTGTGAAGTGAAGTGTAGTGAGGGGTATGTCTTGCAGACCACTTTTGTAGTGCTCAGATTTGGTAGGCAGCCGGAGGACACTGATGTGTATACTTGTGGTTCACATGCATACACATTTGTAAGTAAAAAATACATGACACACTGCTTGCCATGAAATTCACGGTGTGAGATTTGCCACAGTCCATGACAGTTCTAGTTAAGGAAGTTTTCGGTGTGGGGAGCAGTGTGGCAGGTGTGAGGGTTCCACTGCTGGCAGCACGGTCCCTGGCGGCGCCTCTGGTGGGTCACTGGGGCACTGGTGGGCAGCAGGTGATGCGGTTTTCACGGCACCCTGCTCAGCTCTCCAGAGCCCTCCCCGGGCTTCCTGCCTCCCATCTGTCCACGTGGCTGAGCTCTTGCATGCCCTCCCACCACGATGTGCTGCATTCGGGGACTTCACCATGGCATCATGTGGCACCGTGGACTTTCCGCCTACAGCCCTGTAAGCTAAAAAACTCTTTTCTTGATAAGTTACTAGGCCTCAGGTAGACTGCTTTAGCAAAGGAAAGTGGACCTGTACAAGATTTAAACGGGGTTAATCCCGGAGTTTAAAACTCTGGTGCCAGAAAAGTGTCCCTACGCAGGAAGGTGCACACTGGCCCATGCCAGGTGCAGGTGGACATGATCGTGGTCACTAATAGCTTCTTTTTTTATGAGTAGTCTACGTCTGTCCTTCTGAGCCCTGGTTGATGGGTTAGCTTCATGTGAGTGAGGTCTATAAAAGCCAGACATTCCTCCTCCTGCCTGCTAAAGCACTTACCGGGTGATACGCGTAGCCAAAGCTGTGTATCATTATCCTGTTCTTGGCCTGAGAATCGTCTGATTTCCTGTTGGTGCTGTGAACTGTGCTAGCTCAATGGTCCGTGGCTGCACCAGTTGGGTAGCTTCTTGTTAGCTAGGCTGAGAGGTCTAAGTAGGAAACAACACGTGAAAATCAGATGTAGTCAGGGTTTGGTGAAGTGAAAGCTTGATAATCCTCCTGAAATTTGAGCTGGCTAACATTTCTGTTTGACATTTTCCTTTGTTCTGTGGGGAGTGTTTGCGTTTAGTGTCAGGCCTTCCCCATACACTTCCTGTGATGCAGAGAACTACCGGGTCAGATGCAGAAGATGATTTTTTTCAGATTCCAGATGTGTCTTGAACCGCCCCTCTCATTTCTTGTCAGCTCATTAGCAGTGCAGAGTCCTTCAGAAGCAGCGGCTCAGCAGTCAGGAATGGGCCTTGCTGTAACTTCTCCTGAGTTCAGGAGCGAACGGTGTCCATCCTGAGTGGTTCAGAAAGCAGCTCATGAGCTGGAGCCTCCATCTCCTAAGGGGGACTGTTGCAGAAGGAGGGGCTGCGTTTGGGAAAGGCTTGCTTTATGGTAGTTCATACAATGATGCGTATTTAGCTGTATGATTAGGTAGAATAAGTTATATGAAGGCCTTTCCTGAAGTATTTTCATAAGTTCCCTTTTCACATTGTGTATTATATATTTCTATCTACTGTAGCATGCAGATTCATTTTCAGGAGTTAAAAATTGCAGCAGGCTCCAAAAGCTGTCTCTTGTTCGCCTCCTCCCTGGAGGAGTTTCCTGGGTTGAAAGTAAATGAAGATAGTACTGTGAAACTTGGTGCCGTCGTACACTGACCACTCAAGCTACGGATTAAATTAGTGCATTTCATGATTTACTGCAGCTTTTCTATCCCACGCGTTTGTCCTCAGAGCTGGATACCTGATGACTGAAGCATTCGTTATCAAGAAGAAATTAAATATTTTCTTTCTCTTTAGGTTGTATGTTTCAATTAAAATGGAGTCTCTCCGAAAAATTGGTTCTCATTTTTATCTAAATAACTGAGAAAGATATTGAAGAATAAAGACTTTGTTTTTCAGATCTGAAATTTTTAAGCTGCCCTCTTCCTGGGCAATCATAACATAGAAACTCAGTGTTAGTTATTTTTTTCTTGTTGCTGCGACAAAATATCCAACACCCAAAGTGAAAAGGGAAGGAGTTCATGTGGCTCAGAGTTATTCAGCTTCGAGTCCATAACGCGCCGGCTCCGAGACTGGGTCAGCAAACACGCAGCACAGAAAAGAGACAAGATGGCGCGCGCAAGGCGGCGAAGGTAACAGCAGGCCGTTCACGGCGCCCTCTGCAGCTGCAGCTCCTCCTGCCCCTTTTATCTGTGCAGACTGCCTGGGGCAGGCAGCAGTCACATCCCTAGTCCCAGTGCCCAGCACGGCGCGTGAGTCAGTTCCAGCCTCACACACTCTAGATCAAGCCTCTCACCACTTGAGACTTCGGGGGACACCGAGACTCAAACATCACAAATCCAGCAATGGAAAGTCTGATAAATCGAATTAACAGACTTCATTCTTCCTCACCCAGACAGGTTGGAAGCAACAAGTCTTTTGGTTTTGACTCATATTTTCTCAAGTGAAGTGACAATTTGTTGATAGATAAAACACAGTGATATTTTAAGCTGCTTTGACATTTTCTAGTCAGAGTATTGTTGGAAGCAGAGCCCTGAAATCTGAGAGTTGCAAATGCCTGTATCATTCTTAGTCTCTTTTCTTACATAGATGTTTTAAGACAGCAGGAAAAACATTGCTCAAGCTGAAAGCAAAGGAGCTCTCAGGTAGATTTGACAGTGACATTAGGTAGGAGAAGAATGTGCTTTCCTTTCATTAAGAAGTGGAAGCACAACTTGGTCCAGCCTCTTTTGGTCTAGAGGTTGTGGACATAACGCGCCATGGAGATGGCTGCAGCACCTTTACAGGAAGTGCCTTTTTTGGGGAAGCAGCTCAGTTTTCCACAGTGGTAACTGATCTCTGCACTTGCTGCTTCTGCGCTGCACCGCGAGGCGAGGGGTGCAGAGGTCTGCGGACGGCACCGGCGGGGACAGTGGTGGGGGCCAACAGTGCCTCTCCTGTAACGGCTGGAATTCTCCCGGCCGGTGAGGTGATTATCTATGATAGGATGAAAACAGAAGGGAGTCATAGCTCCTAAGAAGGAGAATTAGAATTTGAACCCAGAGACTCAGCGTTGTACAGTTCAAGCACCAAATAATTAAAGGCAGAACACTTCCCAGGGATTTTGTGAAGGATTGTTGAGTGGAAGAGAAGGAAAGAGCAGATTCTCAGCCCTGTTTATAAAACAGGCTCTCAGTATATATTCTAGGCTATCTTGTCCAGCTTGGCCTCCAGCTCACTGTGATCCTCCTGCCTCAGCTTCCCGGGTGGGAGGGTGTGCACCCCTGGCCTGACTGTCTCACCTTGTGTAAGCAGATCCAGGGAGGACATTTTGGTCTCTGTCCGGAAGACTGACAAGTACAGGGGATGCGAATTAAATGCTTCCCTTTGCCAGGCAGGCACAGTGGAGTGAGCCTGTGTGCAGCTCCAGCGAGCTGGAGGCAGGTGGGTGGCGCCCGTCCTGTCAGCTGCAGCCAGTGGGAAGGGCACCAGGTTGGGTGACCTTTGATAAAGACTTACAAGCATCTGTGGGTCTTAAGAATAGGTCTTGGCACCATATTAACTCCAGGTGCCTCGTGTGCACATTCAGGGTGTGCTCCTTAGGGCTTGGGAGGGTTATTAATAATGCGGGCTTTGAAGAAAGTTGCCGGTGACATTACAGAATTACAGCTGAGCGGGCCTGGACCTGGGGGCCTGAGTCCCCGCGGGAGGGTTCCGGGCTGTCCTTGGAAGCCACAGCAAGCGGCAATGAGGCTGCAGTTGCCCGGAGTCACTATGCAGCTGCTGAGGCCGGTGACAGGACTAGCTCCTGATAAAGGTATTTTTGTTTTGTTGTTTTGGTACTAGGGATTGAATCCTATACCTTCTCATGGAGAACAAGGCTGGACATGACTTCTCACACATGTCTGCCGAGTTAGCACTGCATACTGGTGATCACACCACACCGACCAACTTAGAGAAATGCAGTTTGGTCGTGACAAGGGCTCTATCCCAAATTCAGCCAATCAGTAGTGGAGGAACACACCCGCATCAGAAAGTGTGAGGAGGACTGTGAGTTTTAGCCCTGTCTGTGCAAGTTATTGTCTTCACAAGACCCTGTCTCCATGGGCAGCTAAGGGTTGAAGCCTCTACAAACTGTGAGCTAAATAAACACTTCCTCTTTTAACTTTAGGTGCTGGACATTTTGTCTTAGGAATGAGAAGAACAGCTTAGACAACACCACAGAATAATAATCTGGTAAATTAGGAAGATATCTGTGATTAATTAATTAAACTTAATTATTTTGCCAATTGGAAATATACAAGCAGAGAACTGGTTATAAGACTCTCCTCTCAGGCTAGGGATATAGCTCAGTGGTTCCGGTGCCTGTCTTGCAAGCACAAGGGCCCGGGTTCAATCCTCCATAACCACATAACAATACTAGGCGTGGAGACTCACCCCAGCAGCAACCAGTACCACCAGTACCACATACCACAGTGCCGGGCATGGTGGCTCACCCCTGTAATCCCAGCACTCGGGAGGCAGAGGCAGGAGGATTGCTGTGAGTTTGAGGCTGAGCTCAGGGCCAGCCTGAACTACAAAGCGAGACCCTGTCTCCAAAAGAAAAAAAAAGACTCTCCTCTCATAAAGTGCATCATTAGCTTTTTCTGAGTTGTATAAACTTGTACTGCTCATGTTTACAGAATATGAAATGAATTCTTTATTTCTTGAGTAGTTTTATGATTATGAAAGTAACTTTCCTTTTTGTAGGGAAACATGGATACACAGTAGACATTTAGCACATTTGTAACATTTTTGCTTTTGGTTGAAGTTGTTCATAGAAGCTAAAATATGAAATTTTTTACAGTGAAGTGAAATTTTTTCTTAGCCACAGGACTCTAATTTAACCAGAAGGGAAGCTCTTTTGGAGCATTGTTGCGTTGGTTCCTTCTGGCTGCCGCTCCGTTAGACTCCTTGAGTTTCCCTGTCTCAGTTCTGGTGTGTCTGGGACCTGTGTGTGGAGGGTAGGACATGTCTGAGACCCTCTGACTGCCACTCAAGCTCCTCACTGCACTGTGTGGTTTCACGTGACAGGAGAAGCTGACGCTCTCTGAGACACGCACTACAGCTTCTACTGAGAACTAACTTAACTTTGGTCAGTGAAGTCTTCTTTTCCGACAGCTGGCTGTGTCTTTGCCAAACTCGGGCAGGAGAAGAGGTTGTCTCTGTTTTGGCTTTTGTTTTCAGTCCATATTGAAGTATAGAGTATTAGTCACTTTTTCACCACAAGGGCAAAATACTTGATACCCACAGCTTAAGGAGGAAACGCTTACTTGGCTTATAGTTTCATGGGGATTAGTCAGTGATAGGCTGGCTCTGAGGCAGAATTATCATGGTGCTGCAAGGACATGGCGGAGGAATGGTGCTCAAGCAAGGCAGCGGGAGACGGAAGGAAACGGACAAGATTACACCCTTACGGGGCATGTTCCTAGTAACCTTCCTCTTTGAACAAGAGCCCCTTCTTGTAGCTGCACATTTGGCTGTGAGCTCATCGGTGGACTAACAGTGCTCCCCACCCCACCACCTTGTAGAAGCCCCACCTCTGAACACAGGGCACCATCATGTTTAATGTTAAGCTCTTTAATGTAACACATTTTATTTTTAAGAGGAATAAGAAAGTTTTAACATGTTCATCACTGCTAACAAGTTTAAATTCAAACTCTCCTTGAGTCCTAAGGCAAACTCTTAGCTGTGATCTCACATAAAATTAATTACAGATTTAAATATTTCCACCATACAAATGCTCAAAGAATAAATATTTCCATTCCAAAAGGAGGAATAGAAAGAAATTATACTAAAGCAAGGCTGCACACGATCAGGGCAAACATAGAGCTTCCAGGACCTCACAACTCTTGCCTCCTGCACGCCTGAAAGCTCAGCACCATATGATGCCCGAATCTGCAGCTGGTTTGAACACAGCCAGGCCCCTGTGACTGTGGCTTCAGCAGGCTCTGGCTTCTTGGAGGCTGAACTTGGTGATAGACTTTCCTAGGTGGCCCTGAGGTAGCAGAGTACTGAGGGTCTCATCTCAAAGGAAATCCTTAGAGAAGGAGTGTACTCCTACCAGCCTGTGCCTGCTTCGAGGGTGTTGTGGCCAATTTTTGGGATGCCCTCGAGACATCTTTTCTATTGTTCCAATGTGAAGTACTTTGTGTTTTTAAATACCACTAGTCTTTTTAGCAGTCCTACTCTCCTTGGTACCAACTTTATAGGTGCTTTCTTTTTTGGCCAAAATGTACATTTTCCACTTCCCTTAGCTCTGCTTTTTTGTTTCTGATTTTCTTTGTAAATGTGGCTGAAAGCAATGAGTAGTAACCATGTCACAGCCTGCACATTGAGCTGGCTTGTCTCCTCTTCCGGATTAATTAACCGGCTAATTTGACACCTGGCCTCATGTAAAGTCTTCGGATATCAATGAGATGTGGACACATTTTCTGTCAGACTGTAACATGAATGGCCCGTGGTCCACTTTCCAGTCAAGTCTTCATTCTCCGCTGCAGCCTCGTGAGCCTTATCTTTGTTTATTGTGTGCATTTTTATGAGCATTCTGTTCCTCTGAGCTTTGAACAGAATTGTTCATTAAGCTTTCCTTACACCTTCCTAGGGTTGTCTATCCAGCATCTCCAAACCTTCCCAAAATCCACTTGCAAGGCAGGTTCAAAGGCTTTTGTTTCATGTGGTCATGTACAGTGATATCAATGACCCTACCCTTGGTAACACTGTAAGTCACTTTTACTTCACTGGGGAAAAAATACTGATATCTGCACTTGAGAAGGAGGGTTTACGTGGTTCATAGTTTCAGAGGGTTTAGTTGGAGGTTGGCTGGCTCCAAGGCAGAATCAGCATGGTGGAAGGGCATGATGGGGGAATGCTGTTCAACCCATTGCAGCCAGAGCGCAGAGAGAGTAGGGAAAGAGTAGGACAAGACTGCACTCCTCCAGGTCTTGTCTTAGCACTCTCTTTCTTTTAACCAGGCTACATTTTCTTTTTCTTTTCTTCTTCTTCTTCTTTTTTTTAGGTTTTTTGAGACAGAGTCTCACTTTGTAGTTCAGGCTGGCCTTGAGCTCAGCCTCAAACTCACATCACAGCAATCCTCCTGCCTCTGCCTCCCGAGTGCTGGGATGACAGGCATGAGCCACCACGCCTGGCACTGTGGTATGTGGTACTGGTTGCTGCTGGACGTGAGTCTCCACACACAGTATTGTGTGTGGTTACCAGGGATCGAACCCGGGCCCTTGCACTTGCAAGACAGGCGCCGGAACCACTGAGCTAAATCCCCAGCCCTGGCCACACTTTCTGATAGCATGTTTAGATATGAACTCTTAAGTGGCTTAATCCACTGATAAATATAGCATCCCCTGCCTCTGGTCTCCTTTTAAAAGTTTTACTTCTGAATACATGAGATTTTGGGGGAATATTTTAGATCTAAAGTATAAAAGATAATAAGGGCAATATTGAACACATTTAGTTGCAGAAATGATATGCTAGCATTTTCTGATTTCTTTTCATGTTAAATTTAGATTACTTTCAACCACATTATCTATAAAAGACACCTTCCTAGGATTGTCTATCCAGCATCTCCAAACCTTCCCAAAATCCACTTGCAAGGCAGGTTCAAAGGCTTTTGAACATCCATGGCTTTATGCCATCCATGTTCTGGTGAAAACTATGCCTGCCTTTACAAAACACCCAGCTGATGTTGCTAAAAATTAAAATGACACAATATTGTGTGCAGATAAATAACAACAATGGCTATATTTTTAGTGAGAAACTACAGGATTTCTCTCCCCTTCGCAGTCTGTTCTCTGTCCTTCTGAGTTCGGGAACTTCAGGTGCCCCAGAGGAAGCCATCATTCTTTCTTTTGCTTTCTATAGTGAGCTCTGAGATTTTTATTAGTTAAATAAAAATGTTTCCTTGTAGATATTGAAAGACCTTTTAACAAATCTATCTGACAGAATGCTGATTGAGGAAAATCTTCTTTTACCTCTTGGGCTTTCCAGTAATCATTTCTTGAGGCATGTGAAATAAGCTGACCCGGAAAGGAATGGTCAGCGGCTGGTGACCTGCCCTTACCGAAGCCCCCGCAGAGCTGCACTGTTCTGATGGTTTCACACGGCTCTTGTGAACTTCTTCTTTTGGTTTTATGAAATGCTCTCCCTCTCCCGCTTTGCTCCTTGCTGACTAAGCTCCGCTCAGGGCCACTAGACTGCCAGTGCCTTCGGCGGCGGCTGCCTGGTGAATCAAATGAGCGAAGACAGCGCTGGAGTCTGTGTGGTCACTTTCTAAAGGCTTTTATGCTTCATTTATACTTTTGTCTCCCTGTCTCTCTTTGGTGGGTAGACTGAGTTATTTGGCTGTGCTTGACAAGGCTTGGGCAAAATGCCTCTTATATATCTTTCCAACTTCAGGGGCTGTGCTTTCTTAACAGATTTCTTTGGGATTTTAGGGTCTTTATGTGCCCTGACTACAGTTTTTCCGTGTTCTAAGAAGTCCTGCTCGTTCTTGGCTAATTGCAAGTATTCTGTTCTTCCTCAGAGCTCTGACAGAGTTACCATTGTGCACACGTACTTGTGTATGTGTGTGTGGTGTATATGTGTAGAATGTTGAAATACGTGGTGTCTGAAAGAAAGAGATAAACATCCCTGTGCTTTTTAGACTTGGAAATTCGGCTGGGCTAGCCAGATCCCTCTGTTGGAGGAAATATAAAGATTGGATTGAGCCCTGTGTCAAGGAAGCCGACTTGGCAGGATTGCAGGGAGCAGGAGGAGCCGACCATGAGAGATCTGTGCGTGTGTTTGGTGACAATGGAGTTGAGACGTGAGAGCTGTATTCCACGACAGAGAACCCTGGGAGAAAGAGCAGCCACCTCGCCTCCAGTGGGAGCCTCACACCTGTCCAGAGTTACAACCCTGTCACACTTACATTAGCGTACCAACCTGGGAGCTGTGTTCTATCTTTATCACTGCTGTTTTCTAAACGGAGAGGCTGTGGCTCAGAGAGATGAGGGAAGTTTTCCATGTTCAGCTGAGAGGTGTTCTGCACACGCTGCTGTCTCAAAGCCAGTGTTCTTCCTACCAGGTCAAGTTGTTCTTCTGTCTTTGTCCATACTCATTAAAGGGGAGAGTTGCTATCATGGTCTTGTAGCTGAAACCCTATAGATAGAGACAGAAATACAAGGTCTCAACCAGCTCAAATTTGTTCACACCAAATGATTCTGTCATAGTATTCTTGAGTGTGTGGGCTGATGCTCTGACCTGCCGGGACACTCAGGTGCCAGCTGCCCGTGACACCCTTGAATACATGAGAGCCCATCGAGTCTTGCTAGGAATACCCTCCCCGCCCTGCTCTTAGGTCCCTCCGTCCTTGGTCCTCCCAGCTGCGCTGGACGTTTTGGCCATGCGCTGCCTGCTCAGAGGGGCTAAGTGATTCCTAAAGAACCACCCAGACACTCACCATACTGTATGAGGAGCTCTGAGCTGGTCTCCCAGTGAGGACCCCAGTAGCTGAGGCTGTGTAGAGACCTGACTCATCTGTTTTGCTTGAAGTGTTTATTGAGACCTTTTGCTAATTCTTAAATAAAACCAGATGATTGACCACCTATATTCTCTTTGAATAAATTGAGTCTTTAAAAGTATTTTATCTGCCAGTTTTCCCCTTCTTTTTAATTTTCCCGTTAGTGTGTTTTCATTGTGAAAAACCTAAATGAAAACAAAACAAAACCTTATGCCACACCATTCTACTAAGAAGAGATTTTCCTTAAGACAGTCTCATATTTCTTTTCCATTGAAAACTCTAATGACAGTGTAATTATTTGAATCAGTTGAAAACGTGCTGTAGAAACTTAAAAGGAGCTTTGCACTGGTTTAATTCTCTGATGCATGGAAGGTTGTCGTTCTGGAACGTGGAAGGTGTAGTGCTTCGTGGCAGGATGTCAGCGAGACCTGCAGGAATCACGGTTCTCAAGAAGTTGACCTGCTTTTCCAGGTCCCCTGCTTACGGAGGCTCTAGATCAGTAGTGGAGAGTTGCCCATTGTGATAGTTATGCCACGTTAGTCTTAATGTTCGCAGGATATGTGTGTATGTGTATGTATATTATATATATATACTAAGCCATTTTATGTTTACCTGTGTCAACAACAGTAGATGAAGCAGATGGGTTCCTAGGAAGAAAATAAATTAGGGAGCTTTGATACTTCTTTTTCCAAGAGACTAAGGAAGTAGCTTGTGGTAGATGTCACTTATTGTATAAGGCCCTAAGTTCAGTTCCTAGCACCAAAACCAGAAAGCAGAAACCAACAGTCTTGCAGGACGAGAGGCTGGGAGAAGGGAGCCGCGGTGAGTCTCACATATCCCCGGAGGTCGGAGGTCGGAGGTCAGAGGTCGGAGGTCGGCAGCTGCACGTTCTTCCGTCCTAGGAGGATACAACATATGGGCACAGCTCCAACTCTGAGTAGTGCTTCTAGTGACACTTCAAGGGTGATATTTTGTAAAAATTGGACGAGAAACCAGAGCATGCTCACCTGTACACGCTGTCACTGTCTCCCTTCCGCTGTTCAGGCTGATGGAGAGAAACGGAAGTGAGAGCTACTTTTCCCAGTGATGTCACCTGATGTGGTGATTGAGTGTGGAAAAAACTCACCACATTTGCTCTGGGAGTTTCCTGGTCACAAAAAACTTTCTTTAAAATATTTACAATATGTCATTTACAAAAATTTTTATAGCTTGTAAAGATACGGACAGTTTCAGTTGGTTTCTGTAGTTTTCATGCTTTCTAGTTGAAACAAATTCAACTTTGAAAAACTCATTTTAATTCCTGCCATATAACGTTACATAACTTTATCATTATTTGTATAATCAGTGGTCTGTTTATAGATGGGATATTGCCACTCTTCTTTATTGTAGATAGCTTCACAGCGAATGTCTTTACACATAACACATTTTTGATACTCAGGATTATTTCTCTTTTTTTTTTGAGACAGGGTCTCGCCTTGTAGTTGAGGCTGGCCCTGAGCTCAGCCTCAAACTGACATCACAGCAATCCTCCTGCCTCTGCCTCCCGAGTGCTGGGATGACAGGCGTGAGCCACCACGCCCGGCACTGTGGTATGTGGTACTGGTTGCTGCTGGGCATGAGTCTCCACACCCAGTATGATATGTGGTTACCGGGAATGGAAGCTGGGTCCTTATACTTGCAAGACAGGCGCCGGAACCACTGAGCTAACTCCCCAGCCTACAGGATTATTTCTCTTGAGGTAGATAAGATCACTGTATCTACAGCAAAGTACTTTCTTGACAGCTGGTGCTAATACAGCCTGTGGGTGTGTACAGGACTCGCCTCCTGGTCAGGAGGGGGAGCGTGGTTCTGAAGATCTTTGTGACACCTGTGCTCACACCCCGTGATCAGTGAGGTCGTGATGTCACAGTGTGTCTCTGTGTTGTCTTTTCTCACCATAGTTCATGTATGGTTCACACAGCACTGTCAAGGAGTCTTATAAAATAACAAGGTAAGAAAGGGAAGTATGTGATGTTTTCTCTTGACTGTCTCACATACTGATGCCAGAATGAGTCGTGAAGTTATTTGAGACTAAGTCCATGGCAGCCTGCTGCCGGCTCTGCTCCAGAGCGATGGGTTTTAGTAGCAGACCCCTCCACCTCAGTGTGTACTTTCCCTGGCTTGGTACCATAAATTGAAGATAATTAGTCATTCTGCTGCATGACTCAAGACAAAAACAAATCTGACTTAAATTATCTAGTGATTTGGGGCAAAATTAGGATGACTTTTGAAGTGGCATTCTGCCAATAATTGTCCCAGTTTTGCCTTTGTTTTATCCACTTTGCCTAGCAAAAATGTTTCTCTCTAACCTTAATATCTGTAATTTTCAACAGTTCATGCCCCTATCTTGTGTACTATTTGTGAGACTATTTCTGCAAGTAGATCCACAGGACCTGGCATCTTTGGATGATTCCAAATGTAACATTTGAGCAAACTCGATGCAGGTTATTTCTCTGCTTGTCATTTTGACATTTTCTACGTTCATACACACTTCCTTGTAGTCCTTTAATGACTGTACATAATAAATTATTTTGTAAGTTTATTCTTTCAGGTTTCTAGCCAGGTTACTTGCCAGAGTGACACATTAAAAATAAAAAATGTGTCCACCATCTGTTCCTTCCTATAATCCCTCCGACAGTCATGAGCTGAGAGAATTATGAAATGCAAAGGGGCCATCTGCAGCATCCCGCGGGGGACGGCTTCCCGTCCTCAGGCAGGTCCGCTGGGCCTGGGCAGTCACGGCGCCCGCATCGCCAGGAGGGAGGCTTTCTTCAGGAGTAGCATGGCCAAAGTGCTCCTTGGCCACACCGTCCCGGCCACATGTGAGTGACCAATCTTTTGTTTTCAGTTTCAGCCTGACCTGTAAAACACCTGAGTTCCCGCAAGGCGTCCTTGAGTGTATTTAAAGACATCTCCAAAGGCAAAGGACAATGATACCAAGTAAAAATATTAAAGCATGTTAATTGGTGCTGGGCAGTGCGTGAGGTGTTCTGATGCACCCTGCACCTCTGCTGTTCCTGAGGAAGTAGCCTGGCAAGTGCTGTCTGGTCCTGAACGTGAAAATGAGGGGAAAGACAGCCTTGGGGGAAGAGAGGAGGGGCAGGAGCCTGGCCAGCCCCGCCCACTCGGCGGGCAAGGGCGGAGCCTGGAGGCCACACGCCGCCGCCGCTGCTCTGGCCGGTGGAGGCAGGCCTGGCTTTCCGCGCGAGTGTTTCTAGTCGCTCTTTCCTTCTAGCTCGCTTTGCTAAGCATGACCTGAGGGCCCCCCTCAGCTCCTTCCCCACGGCTCCACCGAGGGCCCCGTCAGGAGCAGGCGGGCCGTGAGGCAGCTTCTGTGTGGTGAGGCCCCATTTCCTCTCCCCTGAGGTCTACGGTCAGGCATTTCACTTTATTTAATCAATTAGTTTCTTTTAAACTTAAAACACTTGCACAGCCTTACTTTATGTGTTAACGACACTGAAGGGTTTTAAGAGCGGTTTCCTCATCTTAAAAGCATAACGGCCTTCGGTGTGAGGTTGCTGAATATTCCGGTGGAGCGGGCCGGGCTGGAGCGGGGTAGAGGTGAGGTTGTCTCTGTGCGTTCCACATGCAGGTGCATCATGAACCTTGGTGCTGATGGCGTGATAACTCCACTGAACATTGTGTAGTGCCTCAGCCACAGAATTATTTTGTCTTCCTTCTTTTTCAATCAGTCATCTATTGGGAGACACTTTAAAATAATTCAGGTACCGGGCCGGGGATATAGCTCAGTGGTTCCGGCGCCTGTCTTGCAAGCGCAAGGACCTGGGTTCAATCCCCGGTAACCACATAACAATACTGGGTGTGGAGACTCACCCCAGCAGCAACCAGTACCACATACCACAGTGCTGGGCGTGGTGGCACACGCCTGTAATCCCAGCACTCGGGAGGCAGAGGCAGGAGGATTGCTGTGACGTGAGTTTGAGGCTGAGCTCAGGGCCAGCCTGAACCACAAAGTGAGACCCTGTCTCAAAAAACCTTAAAATAATAATAATAATAATAATAATAATAATAATTCAGGTACCCCGCTCCTCAATGTCGCAGGACCTAGTGCTCCCTGGTGACCTTACTGGGTCCAGTCTGCACTGTGATGGCATGCACTCGTGACTTTCCACTCACCCCAGCCTGCTCTCCCTGTGTGCCGGTCAGTCTTGGCACTCTGCCTTACCAGGGTGCCTTGTCCCTGTTTGCTTTTGGTGTGGATCCTTTGGTTTATGATTCACTACCATGTTCATCTCTGTCCCTGTAGCTTATTCCCATTTGCTGGGGAGTTTATGTTCTGGTACGACCGGTATTCCAAGGCCGCTCCTATGAATGCTGCTTCCTAGCAGCACCGGAATCAGCTGTTTTGTGAGAGCTGGATTACTTTCAGTGGATCAGGGTGGGCACTACAGGATCTGTGTTTTCAGGGAGCCTCTGTGCCTGCCTGAGGAGTGTTAAGGCACCGTAGCAAGTCTCCGTCTCTGGGTTGGTGCCTGGTGTCACTATGAAGGGCAATTTAGATTTGCAATTGTTAAATGAAGAAAATATATTGAGACTGATGACTGAGGTGAAGATTGTTCTCTGTTTTAATTTGGAGCTCTGGGCTGCAGAGTTGATGTCTGCAGACAGATGGCCTTTTCCTTGGGCCATCCTCTGCATTTTAATGAGTGTTGTGAGTCATCCTACATCTCCTCGGCCTGAGTCCCCGTTCCGCAAGGTCCTTCTGGGTCCTCCTGAACCCCTGCTGGAGCAGCCCACAGAGGCCAGGTGACTTACTTTTCTTTCTTAGCAGAGATAAAATTCCCAACACCCAAAGTTAAAGGAGGAAAGGTTTATTTAGCACATCGTGTGTAGACGTTTCAGTCCATAATGGGGTGGCTCCAGGGCAGGGTGGCACATAGCAGAGGGGCATCAGTTCATAGCAGAAAACAGCAAAATCAACAGGGACTTTAGTGGTGTCTTCCTGCCCCTTTTACCTGATCTACTTAGGGCAGGCGGCACTGACCTCGGTCATCCTGGCCCTGCACCATGATTCAGTTCCAGTATCACACTCTAGATCCAGCCATCTAGAAAAGCCCCACCTCTGACTGCATGAGGCTCTGGGGCCCCCTAGCCACCAGCATAACGCCGGGGTTGGTTGGACCCTGGTGTAGGGACCTCACCTCATGCTGGGTAACACGAGGTGGTTCCTTTTTCATGAAACTCCTTTTCTGCCTGGCCTCCGAGCCTCCCATTTACCTGATGGCTTCTGACATTTCCTTACCAGTTTGTAGCTATTTAAAATATAATCATGCATTTCCGTTGAGATCCTCTCAATAAAAATCTGGTGTAATGTTGAAGAAATCTTCATTCTATTTTATATGTGAAGAAATAAAACAGAAAGCCTGTCTTTGCAGAAGGGAGACAGCTGGTCTGAGACTGCCAGTGTTCCTCATCATGGAGCTTCTGCTCTGTGGTCGGAGGCGTTAGAGACTGAAAAGGGTAATCCAGCCCCTAGGCGCAGCTTAGGTTCGGCAGTAGAGTGACGTGGGTGGGGCAAATTTCTTCCTTCTTGTTTTTTTTTTTTAGGTTTTTTTGAGACAGGGTCTCACTTTGTGGTTCAGGCTGGCCCTGAGCTCAGCCTCCAACTCACATCAGAGCAATCCTCCTGCCTCTGCCTCCCGAGTGCTGGGATTACAGGCGTGAGCCACCACGCCCGGCACTGTGGTATGTGGTACTGGTTGCTGCTGGGTATGGGTCTCCACACCCAGTATTGTTATGTGGTTACCGGGGAATCGAACCCTGGCCCTTGCGCTTGCAAGACAGGCGCCGGAACCACTGAGCTAACTCCCCGGCCCCATCTTCCTTCTTTTCCTTCTTGTTTTTTAATTCAAATCTTTATTGGTACATTATATAGACACATTGTGATTGCACTCAGCAATGAGCATTTGTTACTTCTTTTCCAGCCTCCGCTCTGGTGCAGTGTTTCAGAGTCTGAGACTGAGGTTCCATATGTCCTGCTGGGAGACTGCCCTGGGACCCCGACATGGCTCTGAGCTCTGGGGCTGCCCATAGCGGACGAGAACACTGCAGAGGCTTGATCTCACTGCTTATGGCCAGCAGAGCAGAGCAGAGGAGCTGTTACCCTTCCTGGTCTTTCACCTTGACCTCCTCACCCAACCTCCCTTCATCACTTAGGGCATGGCTGCCTGGCGGGGTGGGAGGGCACCCTCCAGGGCAGGGTTCTGATCTCAGAGAGAGGGCCCAGCAGATGCAGCCCGCAAGCGGGCCTGGGTGGGTTCTGACTTCCTCCTTTCCTTTCCCTGCCGCCATGTGTCAAGGGTCTCTGAGCCTGTAACATTTCCAGAATGCCCCCGCCTCCCGGTGGGTTGGGAGTCAGCCGTGGTGACGCCCAGGAGGATCTCGGGAAGGCACAGTGGAGAGGCCCGAGGGGAGAAGACCCACAGCTGCTCCTTGCCGAGGCCCCAGCGGGCCTGAGGCCTGGCCTTCGCTGGGCTGTGTGCTTGTTTCTTGTTTGTCTTTTGATTTGCTAAAACTCCATACTTAATGAATTTTTCAAATAGCAGTAATGATTGTTTATTTAAAGAGTAAAACAATGGCAGTTTATTGCATTGATTCCAAGGCTCACACCAGCTAAGCTTTGCCAGTGAACTGAAGGCCGTCTATCCAGGAATTACTAGAGAGCCCCAGATACCCTGGAAGTAAGTGCAGAATACTGCACTCTGCCTGAATGCATTTTTCTGAGAACAGACTTCTGCAGCTTTTGCAGATTCTGGGGCAGTTGACGGTCTTTGCCCCGGCATAGCCTCTTGTGTGTCCCTCTGCCTGACCTCCCACGCCTTTCCTCATCTCAACCTTACAAATCCCTGTAATGTAGGTGACACCTAAGTTATTAAATAGGAGAACTTGCACAGCAGCACAGTCTTCTGGACCTGTGAGCAAGTGCTCTTTCAGTGCACTCAAGGGACAGGAACACCAGCTGTCATTTTTCACGCATTCGCCGACGGGACGCCCTCTGTTCTCTGTTCTTGCTGGAGTGCCTCGAGTGGCCCAGAAGCGTGGATGGCGCCCCGAGCCCCCCGAGCTGCCTCCAGAGGGGCCGGAGCATGAGCTGCCGTTCGGGCTGAGCGGTGCCGTTCTCGGGAGGCGTTCAGCCCTTGCCACCCTGCTGCCTCCTTGTGCCCGGCACTGCTCAGCTGCCCTAGGCCGAGGCCTGGCTGTGACTTCCTCACCGCCGGGCTCAGCTGGAGGAAGAGTAGAGCTGGCAGTGGGTGGCGTGTGCGGCGCACTGACATGTTATCTCACTACAGACGCTAGGAACAGTGTGAGTCATCGTACTCACAAGGTGTTTCGGGTGTTGTCATGAAATCTTTTTTTTTTTTTTTTTTTTTTTGATTTTTTGAGACAGGGTCTCGCTTTGTGTTTCAGGCTGGCCCTGAGCTCAGCCTCCGACTCACATCACAATCCTGCCTCTGCCTCCCGAGTGCTGGGATTACAGGCGTGAGCCACCACGCCCCGCACTGTGGTATGTGGTACTGGTTGCTGCTGGGTGTGGGTCTCCACACCCAGTATTGTTATGTGGTTACCGGGGAATCGAACCCTGGCCCTTGCGCTTGCAAGA
The DNA here is from genome assembly GCA_004026965.1 of Petromus typicus. NCBI lineage: Eukaryota > Metazoa > Chordata > Mammalia > Rodentia > Petromuridae > Petromus > Petromus typicus. The sequence goes on along the minus strand of PVIR01024655.1, from coordinate 788 downwards.
CAGGCGCCGGAACCACTGAGCTAACTCCCCGGCCCTGTCATGAAATCTTTATTCTGGTTTTGAGAGGTGACTGCATGTAATGCTATGAATATCATCAATGAAGAACTAAACGATGATGGCCACCATCTGTGGCGTTGTGTGAAGGTATTTATGTCACACCCCCGTCTCCCTGCAACTACAGTGCAAACAGAGCAGAAGCCCAGGTGACCCAGGACAGCGGTTCCAGGCGGTGACAGAGGAAGACACCTGGCGTCCAGGGTGGCCGTGCGGCTCTGCACGTGAGCTGCGGGGATCGCTGATGTTTACGGCCCCAGTGACTCAGCGTTGTAACTGAGGGGGGAGGTTGGTTCCAGCCTGCTTTGTGACTTGTGTTTCTTCCTTGTCTCCTGCTGTTGCCCAGGGTGGTTGTACAGATGGCACATAGGAGCTCTAAATTATTTTAAAGTTTATCTCTTCAAGGTAGTATTTTGCAGAATAAAGGAAACATTTCTGATTTCCTAGGATATGACTATAGGTTACCCTGCCCTGAGACTTTTTTTTTTTTAACGTGAGTGTATCATCCAGTGTCCTAGGTTATAAAGTGAGCCAACACTGATGAAATATTTGGCATTTTTACTGACGCACAGGTGTTCTGGAAAGGTGAAATTTTTCTGGCTTCCTCACGTCCCTAAATACCTCCAGTCTAAACAGGATTCTTTGGTTGGAAGGACAGTAGCAGGCTTGAAGGCGTCTCCCGTTGTGGAGATGCCTGAGAACTGTACTTTGGGACAGGCCCACGCTTCCCTCTT
>PVIR01024654.1:0-25691 GCA_004026965.1 Petromus typicus | reverse complement strand
CCTTTACTTCCTTCCTGCTTCTTCCCCACCCCCCAGAACACACAGCCACACAATAACAGATTCACAAGAGGTAGTTTATTTCCACCATCCCTGCAGAGGATTAGTTCTCAATGGGGGGACTACCTCTATAGAGGTACAAAGACCTCCAGCCATCTCTCTAATGATGGCCACTTTCTGGGCCGCTCTCGGCCGGGGACTGCAGCATCGCCTCCAGCGGAGATGAAGCTCCACCGCCTCGGGTGGACTTGCTCCCGCCCATCTTGGTAGATGTCTTGAGGTCTCTTCGGGTTCGGCGTTTCTGGACCAGCACGCCTGGGGCAGGGCTTCTAGTGGTGGCCCTGGCCCGGCCCCTGCCCTGGCGCGTCTTCCTGGTCGTGTTCTTGTTGCTGGTCCGGAAGGACTCCAGACTTCGCTGTCTTTTTCTGCCTCCAACCTCTCTCTGAGCCTGTGGGAGCTCTCGGGGAGACATCTTCTTCCGCGTCCCTCCACGGGGTCTCCCGGCCCGGGGTGATCTTTTGGTGACCTGGAAGGACACAGGAAGAAATCACGGAAGTGTACTACTGGTTTGGGGGAACAGAGGGAGGAGCGATGGGCACAGAGGCTACAAGAGAAGGGCGACGGTCTGACCACAGTAGGCCTCTTATGAGGGGTATCAAGGGGGACAAGGGGAGGAGCTTGGATGCTCGACTCACCTTGCCCTTAAATTCAGGAGCTGAGACCCCTCTTCCCTTCTTTCTCCCAGAGCTTCTGGGTCCTGTGGTCTGCCCTGATGAACTCTTTGCCATACTGACTGGGTGTCGTGCCCCAGTGGTCTGCCCAGAGGGGCCCTGACCTCCCTTTATATAGCTGCCTTAAGGTGGACACACCCTTGGGCTTTGTGTCATCAGCATGTCACCAGCCCCCAGGAGCGCTGACCTAACAGAGAGGCTTAGATGTCACAAAACAACCTCTGGACAGGTCCATGGGGAAGGAGGGGGGTTAGTTCACAGCACCACAATGTCCTCCCAGCCTGATCTCCCACCTCTGTCTATCAATTTAGGCTCAGTTTTCTTGGATCTTATCCCTAGGAGAGGGTCTTTCCTCCATACCATTCCCAAGACCAGCTCCGCACAGTAGTTCATTCTGTTCTTTTCCTGCCCTGCCATGACATGATTGGGGTCTTGCTGAGCCTTTCTTCCGGTTGACCTGCTCATGACTAAGACTAGGTACAAGTGTGCACCAGTTCTCACCTTCTACAAGTTTCTCTCATGTACTTGGAGATTGCTTACTTCTTGACAGCCCCAGGGCGTTCTCTCTCCCCACTCCACTTCCCCAGTGTCCACTGTGGTTCCTTAAGCTTCTGTTTTCCCATCTGAAATCCCTGCCTTCAGGCTGTAGGGCTTCAGTGAGCAGCCTTGGTACAGGAGGTATCCTAGCCTTCTTGATATTGGAGGCCTGCTTATCCCAGTGGGTGCACTACCCAAGCTCTGGCCTTCACAGTGTAGGAGAAATGGTGGAGTTATTCTTGCTCTAGGAGTTATGTGGGGTGTTTGCAAGTTGCATGCATGCTAATGCCATCTAAGACTGACACATTCATAAAGTAACAGCTTGGGTGGTATTGTCCATTAACTTTGAGGTTCTGCTCAGTGTGACAAGTTGGCTTGCTTGCTTCTTTGTTTGTTTGTTTGTTTTGTGTGCTTGGTGAGAGGGCCTTGTTATGCACTTCAGGCTGGTCTTCAACTCATGGGCATCCCCTTGCCTCAGCCTCTGGAGTGCCGAGATTACAGGCATGCCTCACCACAAGCAGCAATGGGACAGGTATTATACCAAACTTTTCCAGAATGGAAAGGGATCACTCAAACTATTTATTTAGAGAAAATGAGAAGCAGTATGCATAAAATTCTACTGAGATTTTCGTTATTGTTGTTTTGTATATTGGTTTGGTTTAAGACAAGATTTCAGCTGTAGTGTATCCTGGTCTCACACCCACTTGTGTGGCTGGCCTTGAGCTGATAGAAAGTCTCCTGCCTCAGGCCTTCAGAATGCTAAGATTACCCAATCTTTACCTAATTAACTTATAATGTTTGTTGCGTTGATTGCATTTGTGTAATAATTGTTTATCTCCTTTATCCTCCTTTTTCTCATGCATTCCATGTTTTCAACATCATTTCTGCTATTTGTATCCTTATTATACCATGTATTGGTGCTTTTCTTTTCATACAGACAAGCCAATTAGACATCTTACCATAATACTCCTAGCAAATATTCTGTTTTTGCATTTTTCAGAGGAACATTCACTTTTTTCCCAGTATTTGGTGACATTAAATTTGTTTCTCATTTTGTCAATTCTTGGGTTGTGATGCCCAGGGCTTCCTAAGAAGTTATCCCTCATTATTAGGATAAATGTAATCACAATATTACCTGCTAATTCCCCTGATTCTCACGTTCAACTAATTCTAGTTTCCTTTATTAATAACCTTGTTCTTATAGTGACTCAAATTGTCAGCTGATTAATGAAGCATTTGAATTGGAACTGAATTGTGAAAACTTGCACTAGAGGGGATGTGACAGTGTTGTTCACATATTATTCATAGTAAAGTACTTCTTTTATATTTTTTCACTGTACCTTGCTTCCAGTTTTCACGATTACAAAACTGGCATGTGCTCATCTTAAGTAATTCATTGTTCCCTGTGTTCACAGAGGTCTGACATTCTCCAACTCTCCTTTCAGTACAGACTAATTACTGATTCTCTTGTTTTAGTTATCTGTCCATCCTGAGCAGCACTCAATCACTGTCACCTCAACCAGGACAGGGGTCCATAGCGGGACTCATACTGCAGTCTTTCTTGAGAGTATTCACACTGGTTACTATTAATTCATCTGTTTCACTATGTCCATCATTAATACATTGATACTCCAACTATAAAATGCCCTTCTGAAGTTGCTATCCTTATCCCCATTATACAATGGACTGTTACATGTTTAAAGACATATCTGAGGGCATTGACATAGTAGAGAAGGGACCAGAATTCTGCAGCAGACTGAAACTGCTCATAATCTTCTGCAGACTCCCCATTGTCTGTTTGATGAAACTGCTTCTTCTGTCCTAGTGTTAACCACAGTCACTTATGGATCCACAGGCAAAGTCCTGGACTAACAGAACCCAAATGCTTGCAAGTGTCTGTACATGAAATTAAAGTTGGAGAGAAGTCTGAGGCTATAGAAGATGTCATGATTATCTGCACCAAGTCCTCCTGGTCTCTTTAGGCCACTGGATCAGTCAAGTTTGCTTTGATGGGCCAGAAAGAAAGTGCGCATGGGGCAAATTCCAATTGTAGGGATGAATATTGCTGTGTAAATAGGCCAGTGCCCTCATCCTGTGATTAGAAAATTCTGAGATGTGCTGTGTACAATCTCAAAAAGGGTCCATAGTGGGACCGAACCTCAGTTGCCCAGTGCAGCCCCCATTTATTAACTATTCATCACTGACTTTCTTCTTTCCACAATCTCACTTTTCTGTTCCTTTATAGTTCTGTCTGTGATCATGTCCCACATGAATTTCCTGAAAGATAATCTGATGTGGTGGATGGTTTTGGGGGTAACAAAGGTGGAATAGTGACATAAAGCATAATGAGAGTGTTTCTGTCACAGGAGATCACCCGGATACTGTGCATTGTACCTCCATGGAAAATTATCATAGACACTACATCTATATATGTTTATCGGCCTCTTGATCAGTGCATTTATCTTTCTATTTAAAACCCTCTCTGGTGAGAAATTGCCTTCAGTTCATCACAGATGATTCCACTTAAACCTCAGTCACTTACTCTTAGGCCTTCCCCGGACTGCAGAGTAAGCGCTTCCTTGAGAACACTCTGATAAACAGTGTAACCCCTGTGGAGTATGGAACATTCAAGAGTATTGAGATGGCCAGTGTGTTGTACCTACCAGCATCTGGGGCACCACTTGCTTTTGCTACTGTGGCTGCCAGTAGTTCCATAAACATCTTCCACACTTCTTACCTCCCTATCTGTATCAGTGGATCAGGAAGTTGGGAGAGGGTGAATCATTCATGATTTACCAAGGTCATCACTTTCAGTGGAACATTCTCCTCCATCCGTGTCTCATCATTACCTTGTATGTGTGTTACCTGAAGTGCCTCCCAGGCAACCTAGCCACATCTTAGACCACACAGAGATTTTCTCATCCTTATTTTCCTCTCCTACAAATGCCAAAATATTGGAAATGTTAAAAGAGACTCAATCAATGATTCATGATGGAGGTCTCAACAGAGTGAATTCACTGGATCAACTGAGAATTATATATCACTTTATTTGATTTGATATTTCTACTAAAAAGTAATATACACTGCAACTTTGACTCTTAAAATTCAGTAATTTGAAGAAACACCCCAAGTGATCCCCTACTCACAGCCCTTCTCTTGTCCTTCCCTACTTTTTCCTTCCTTCCCTTCTTCTACCTGAAATTTCAGTTAGTTAGAGGAGGGTCCTGCCTTTCCCCATTCTCACACCATTCCAGCTATCCTCTTCTTTCCTTCCTTTCTTCTTCCATGTACTCAGAGAACACACAGACACACATCCACAGATTCTCAAGAGGGAGAATTTATTGTGAGCATCACTGAAAAGTGTTTCTGTATGATCTGCAGACTACTTCAGTGACTACTGGCAACTACTAGAGAAATCTGATGATCAAGGTTTCCGGCAGGAAATCATAAGGATCAGAACAGAAATTAATGCAATGGAGACTAAGAGAACAATACAGAAAATCAACAAATCAAAGAGTTGGTTTTTCGAAAGGATAAATGAAATTCACAGACCCTTAGCCAACCTTCTCAAACAAAGAAAAGAAAAGGCTCAAATCCATGCTATTAGAAATGAAAAGGGGGAAATCACTACTGACCCAGTGAAAATACAGCGAATAATAAACACATACTTTGAAAATTTGTATTTCAACAAAATGGAAAATCTGGAAGAAATAGATAAATTCCTAGATACATACGAACTTCCAAAGTTGAATGAAGAGGATATAAAAATGTTAAACACCCCAATATTAATCTGTGAAATTGAAAATATAATAAAAAACCTACCGAAAATAAAGCCCTGGGCTTGATGAGTTCACCACTGAATTCTACAGTGAATTCTTAGTGAATTGCTACTGTGGCTGCCAGTAGTTCTATAACTACTGGCAGTGAATTCTAAACTTTTAGAGAAGAGTTAATACTACTACTCCTCAAACTCTTCAATGAAATTGAAAGGGAAGCAGCACTCCCAAATTCATTTCTGGAAGCAACCATTACCCTGATTCCAAAAGCAGAGAAAGACTCAACCAAAAAAGAGAATTACAGGGCAATCTCCCTAATGAACATTGTTGCAAAAATCTTCAATAAGATACTAGTAAACAGAATACAGAGAGTCATCAGGAAGGTCATACACCCTGACCAACTTGGATTCATCCCAGGGATGCAGGGATGGTTCAACATATGTAAATCAATAAATGTAATATACTACATTAACAAATTCAAGGACAGAAACCATATGGTCATCTCAATAGATGTGGAAAAAGCATTTGACAAAGTCTAACACCCATTTATTATCAAAACCCTGCAGAAAATTAGAATAGATGGCCTGTATCTCAAATTAATAAAAGCTATTTATGAGAAACCAACAGCCAGCATCACCTTAAATGGTCAAAAACTGAAATGTTTCCCACTAAGATCAGGTACAAGACAAAGATGTCCACTTTCACCACTCCTGTTCAATATTGTGCTGGAAACATTAGCCACAGCGATTAGGCAAGACAAAGAAATAAAAGGAATAAAGATGGGAAATGAAGAAGTTAAACTGTCATTATTTGCTGATGACATGATACTCTATCTAAAGAATCCTAAAAACTCAACCAAGAGACTGCTAGACCTAATCGCCAAATTTAGTAGTGTAGCTGGATACAAGGTTAATGTTCAAAAATCATTAGCCTTTATATACACAAACAACAGATTCACTGAGCAAGAAATTGGGGACTCAATCCTCTTCACAGTAGCATTCTAAAAACAAAATATCTAGGAATCAATCTAACAAAGGAGATGAAAGACCTCTACTCTGAAAATTACAGCACTTTGAAAAAGGATATAGAAGAAGATACCCAAAAATGGAAAGACATCCCTTGTTCCTGGGTGGGAAGAATCAATATCATCAAAATAGCTATACTCCCACAACTATTATACAAATTCAACACAATCCCAATTGAACCCCCAATAGCATATTTCATGGATCTAGAGAAAATAATTCAGAAATTCATCTGGAATCACAAAAGACCTAGAAGAGCAAAAGCAATGGTAAGCAATAAGGACATGATGGGGGGTATTACAATTCCCAACTTGAAACTATACTACAAAGCCACTGTGATAAAAAACGCATGGTGCTGGCAAACCAACAGACCTGAAGACCAATGGAGTAGTTTAGAAGATCCAGAAACAACTCCAGATACACTAAGCTATCTCATTTTTGACAAAGGAGCCAAATACCCTCCGTGGAGGAAGGATAGCCTCTTCAACAAATGGTGCTGGAAAAACTGCACTTTAATCCACCAAAGTCTAAAGCTAGACCCAGCTTTTTCACCGTGTACTAAAATAAAATCAAAGTGGATTAGGGACCTAAATATTAAAATAGACACACTAAACCTACTACAAAACAGGTTAGGTAAAACTCTTGAAGACATTGGTTTAGGGAAAGATTTCATGAACAAATCCTCCACAGCACGAGAACTGGTAGAAGAAATCCATAAATGGGATCTCATTCTATTGAGAGGTTTCTGCACAGCAAAAGAAACCACCAGCAAAGCAAAAAGGCAACCAACTATATGGGAAAGAATCTTTCCCAACCATTTCTCAGACAAAGGGTTACTATCTAGAATATATAAAGGGCTTTTTAAAAATCAGTCCACCCAAATTTAAAGACCCAGTTGAAAAATGGACATCTGAAAGGAACAGACACTTTTCAGAGGAAGAAATAAAAGCAGCTAAGAAACATATGAAGAAATGTTCAACATCACTAGTCATTCGAGAGATGCAAATGAAAACAACATTAAGATTTCATCTCTGCACAAAGAATGGCTGCTATCTCAGAATCAGCCAGCAACAAATATTGGCGAGGCTGCGGAGAAGAAGGAACCCTTCTCCACTGTTGGTGGGAATGCAGACTGGTACAATCCCTGTGGAGATCAGTTTGGAGATTCCTCAAAAAGCTAGAATTGGAGGTCCCATTTGACCCAGCCATCGCTCTGCTAGGTATATACACAAAAGAATTAAAAGACTCATATCACAGTGCCATATGTGCACCCATATTTATAGCAACTCAGTTTGTGATTGCTACATCTTGGAAACAACCTAAATGTCCACCAACTGGAGACTGGATAAAAGTTGTGGTTCTTCCACACAATTGAGTATTACTCTGCCATAAAAAATGATAAGTTTTAATCATTTATATTAAATGGATGTACCTTGAGGATATCCTCATAGGTGAAATAAATAGGTCACAGATGTGTAAATATCACATCTTTTCTCTGGTATGACAAAATAAAGATATAAATGAGTTCTAGAATGTATGTTATATATTGTGAAATAAAAAATATTCAAAGCGAAATGGGGTGAAGGGGGAAAAATAACGAAAAATAATACCAAAAAAGAAAGGAAACAAAGTTTATGTATATAAGGGGTGGGATGGTAGGGTGAGTAGGGCTATGGGAAAAATGTGAATTAAGTTGTGTCATATTCTGGTACAAATTCTCATTGTTGAGTGCAATCATGATGTGTATATGTAATGTACCAATAAAGATTTTTTAAAAAGGCTTTAGTATGTAGAGATTTCCTCTTCCTTCCCTCCTACGAATTTTTCCTGTGTACTAAGAAGACTACTAACCTTTTGTTGATCACCAGTGTGCTCTTCCAGCCCTCTGCCTTTCTACACTGCTCACTGAGGTTCCTGCAGTTCTTATTTTTTCCAGTCTGAAGTCACATTTCCCATACTCTTTTATTCTTAATCATCCTTATGTTTTTATTTTTATTTTATATTCTTCACTTATTTGTATTCATTGTACTTACTTTTCTTTTACAGGATATGCTTTCTCATTTTTTAAAAATATACAGATTGGAGCTATAGTATTTATTTATGTATTTGCTTATTTTTGCTATACTGGGGAAAGAACCAGGTACTTTGCCCTGAGTTATGTCTCCACTTTTGTTTTGGTTTGTTTGAGACTGTACCTGGCTAAGTCCCTAGGTTGCCCTGCCTTGGCTTGATCTTAAGATCCTCACACCTTTGCCTCCCTCACTGCTACTATTAAAAACATTTGCCCCCATAGCAGATGTTATTCTTTTATATTTCATGCTACAACAAATGCATTTGATTATAAATAATCTTACATGACATTCACTTTTCTTGTCATTTACTTTATTTTCCACATAATTTTGCTGTCTTAGTTATGTCTTAGGATCTTTCTAGTAAATGTATGTTCTGAATCATATTTTCATTGTAATCTTGATACACATTTTTCATCTCTTTGCATTATATTTATTGGTATTAAAATAAAACATGGAACAGTATCTAACATCTTCATAGTAGATAGAAAATTCCCATTCTTTTCATCTCCCATTTTATTTTGATTGGACTTTTCTCTGCTTCTGTGGTCTTTGATCCAATTGCTTATATGAAAGGTGTTTGTTTATAACATTGTTTCAAGCATCAGGTGAGAAATTCCCAACTGGTCTCCACAGGCCGTCTCCTCATCCTTGCTTCAGCCCACTCGCTCCTCGCGCTGCCCTAGTCTGGTTCTCCAAACCTCCATCTCCCAGCTCCCACAACCCTGTGCGCAGCTTCTTCACCTGCAGAGAAGGTGTAGTTAGCTCCACAGTCGCTTTGCAGCCTTGACTGTCTTCACTGCGCCTGACTGCTATTCTCTAGCAAACATAAAGCACTCCCGTGTTTTTCCATAGAGATTTGAATGACTTATCGATTTTTTTCTTTGGTCTTTTTCACCTTCACTCTTCAAAGGTAAAGTATGTCCAAACTGCATGTTGTAAGAAGACTTTCAGTACATTGCCCTGTGATACAAAGAGGGGAAACAAGGCAATCAAATTTCAGCAAAATCTTTTCTCATTTTCTGTCAGAGCCAGGGGCACATTACCATGAAAACTGTATTGTCTTTTAAAAATAATGTATGTATTCCATCAGTGGACACAAGAAAGAAGAAATTAGCTTGCACCAGGAACAACTATATTTAACCTTCTTGAATAAAATTATATGAACTAAATTCAGTCCAGATTTTCTCAGCAAGCTCTTTGTAAAGCTTTTTTTATTTTTTTTTTATTTTTTTTTTGCTTTATAGGAAGTTTGTTCTAGCTTAATTTTATTGGAAAGATTTCTAATATAGACAGGGATTATCTTGGAAGATGTCTTTTGCCTGCAGATAGAAATAATATTAACAATTTTTATGATTAGTCAGGCATAGGAGCAGGCCACTCAGAAGAGACCCAAGATGTAAATAATATGTTCAGTCATTTGAGTGGGCAGCAGTGGAAAATCGTCTTGCTGGTGAGAAACCTTGTTTCATGGAGTGAAGCACAGCCCAGGTCTCTAGGTCCTTCAGTCTTTCAAGTCACATGATGCTCTTTCCAGTAGGTACTTGCTCAGTAATTGAAGACCTCCTAAGCTTATTAAGGAAGGAACTACAAAGAGTAGAACTAAAGGCAATAATCGAAGTCAAGTATTTGGATCCCATAATTTTCTGTGAGTGTGTGCTTGCTATAAAACTATACCCAAAGGTCAGTATCTAGACACTAGAGATCCACTGAAGATTCAGAATTCAAGCTGTGTGCACAGTCCACTGAGACACTAACTACTTGAAAGTTGGCTAAGAACTCATATCTATAATACTAATGATTTCTTCTGTAGTTAAAAAAAACAAGGAAAACTGTATAATATAAATGCAAAAAGCTTCTTACAACTGAAAGTAAATGAGCCTAATCATATATCCAGTTGGTAATATAATTAGACAAAATAATTATTTCAAGTGTCATTAAAACACAGTATTTTGTCTTTGCATCATTAGGGCCTAAATTACAAAAGAAAAGAAATGCAAAGTAATTTCATTTAGTAGTTTTATAGTTAGTGTTAATATTTCATTGATATCTTGAAACTACTTTTTGGGTTTTTTGTTTTATTTTATTTTGTTTTTAGTTTTATGAGACGTGGTCTTGCTGTGTAGCTCAGGCTGGCCCTGAACTCACTATGTAGCCCAGGCTAACTTCGAACTCACAGCAATCCTCCTGCCTCTGTTTTTTCCCAAGTGCTGAGATCATAGACATGAGCCACCACATCAGCATTGTGGTATGTGATACAGGGAATCAAATTTGAGACCTTTTACTTGCCAAGCAGACTCTGGAACCACTGAGCTAAATCCTCAGCACTTGAAACTATTTTTGTGTTGTTAAAGGATATAAAAAACAAATTACATAGCCCAAGATTTGCCAGTGTAAAAGAGCCATGTATATAACACCAAACAAGTATAGACACTTTAATGTTAGATTTAAAGTGAAAATAAATCAATCTATGGCCGAGGATTTAGCTCAGTGGTTCCAGTGCCTGTCTTGCAAGTGCAAGGACCCAGGTTCGATCCCCGGTAACCACATACCCTACTGGGTGTGGAGACTCACGCCCAGCAGCAACCAGTACCACACACCACAGTGCTGGGCATGGTGGCTCACACCTATAATCCCAGCACTGGGAAGTCAGAGGCAGGAGTGTTGTTGTGATGTGAGTTTGAGGCTCAGCTCAGGGCCAGCCTGAACTACAAGTGAGACCCTGTCTCAAAAAAAAAGAAAGAAAAAAATCAGTCTAATGTATATGTGTGTGTGTGTGTGTGTGTGTGTGTGTGTGTGTTTCCTAATGCTCTCTACTGAGAATACTTGGAATCAACTATGATTCCTAAATGTCATTAACTACTGACAAGAAGTAGGGCTCTTTAGAAAAATTGCTTTTTTTTTTTTGAGACAGGGTCTTGCTTTGTAGTTCAGGCTGGCCCTAAGCTCAACCTCAAACTCACATCACAACAATCCTCCTGCCTCTGCCTCCCGAGTGCTGGGATTACAGGCGTGAGCCACCACACTTGGCACTGTGGTATGTGGTACTGGTTGCTGCTGGGTGTGAGTCTCCACGCCCAGTATTGTATGTGGTTACCGGGGAATCGAACCCAGGTCCTTGTGCTTGCAAGACAGGCACCAGAATCACTGAGCTAACTCCCCGGCCCCCAAAATTGCTATTTTTAGATGTAGAATATTAGAAATACATGATGAGCCTAGAACACCATGTTGAGCCAGAAAGCAAGGAGTTGTTCAGAGTAATGGGACTGAATCCAAAGAACACAAAAGCTAGCCCTAGGGAGTTTCTCCTAACTAAATTTGGGGCCTTATAAGAATCAAAATGTGTAATGAGGCTGTATATTGGAAGAATGCAAACTAATTTTCATAATGTTATAACTAAAATTACTAGACATAGTTATAAACATTTTTACAATAGATGAAAATTGCATATCTTCCAGTATATAATGACTATCAATTGAAATGCATTACCCATCTTAAAATCCACAAGTCTGTGAGAAGAAAACAACAAAACACCTCTCTACTTTCATTGCACTATTACAGCTATTCTTTACAACTTCTGTTAGACAGAAAGAAACATTTGTTCTTTCTTGCAAAAGGAGTTATGTTTCGCAGTAACTGCATTGACATAGCTAATGAGAAAGCTCCTTCTCAAAGGAAAATGACAGCTTTCAAGGGTAGATTGAATTATTGAATTTGAAAAGCACCAGTTTGTAGGTGGGTTTTTATGTATTCCTTCTTTCAGGCAAGAGTTATCCATACATGTTAAACATAGCAGGCAAACTGTTGGTGGGAAATTAGACAATCACCTGGCATCAGAGAAACACCCAGAGATGACATACTGCTTGCTTGAAAGGAAATGTAACTTTGTAAAGGAGGAGCCTGATTGTCACCAACTTAACCCTGTAGTTAGTATCAATACTGAATAATAGTGGATGAGCAGAATTTATAGGCTCTCTTAGCTGATGTGGTAGTACATATACACCATCACTTATGAAGTATTTTTCCCAATAAATGTTTAACATGAATGAAGTCAGGCTTGAAGTTCTGACTTCCAGTTTATAGGAAATACATGAGATAGAGGGATAAGTAAAATGACACCATGACATAACAATTAGATGCATACAGGAAATGAAATTATTACATGAAACACTTGGAGTCTGCCAGAAACCAGAAGCTTTGGAAAATGCCAACAATATTCACAAAGTGTAGGCAAGAACTCACATACAGAGGCTTCCACTGGAGGGCACATGCAAAGAAGAAAGCATCATGGGTAATATTACAAAGGAGGGACTTCTTTTCATGAGTGGTCTTGCAGGCAGATGGAGCATGGGGGAAAGGGGCAGGCAAATAACTGCAGTTAGTGGGCTCTGCAAAGAGTCTGGTGGTCTTTTGGGAAGTTGAAGCATAGTGCAGCATCTTTGTTGGGTGGGAGCCATACCTTTCATCCAGCAGGAAATCTGGAGAGAACCAAGAATCATTCAGTGGGCAGTTCTGCTTGTCACTTTTGGAAGGTGCTATTGTGTAGGAACTTCCGGCTTGATCTTTTCAGCATGTCAGTGGACGGTAGTATGTTTTTAGAGTACAAGAAATTTAAGGAAGACAACAATTATGCGTTCCTTGATTGGATCCTGCTTTGGTATTTGTAGAAATTTGAAGGTGAATTGAGGGATAAGTGTTCATAGGGAGCTACTGTCAACTTTGTTTTATTTATAACGATATGTCATATAAAGACTAACTACTCTTAGAGATGCAGAATGAGGTGTTTAGTGTTGAGCTGCCGTGAAATCTACAAACTGCTTTAAAGTACTTCTGGCAAAATAGACAAAGCAAATATGAGAAATCCAAATGATGGATATCTATTACATTTTCATATTCGTGCGAGAAATTTTTATATATAATATATATTCTAACCAATGCACCATGATTTGTCAAGCTTGCAGATTTAATTATATATTTTAATTAAATATATTCAATGTATAATAAAATATTTTAATCAACTATATTTAATTACATAGACCTAAATATAAAGAATGGAAATTAATTATATTATCATTTTGTATCAAGGATTAAATGATTGTAAGCAAGCTGGAAATTTTAATTAAAATAATTAGAGTATTAGTAAAAGTCTAAATAGGACCTGAACTAATAAATGCGCTAACTGGATAGCCCTGCTGAGAATCTTAGCTTATTTGGATTTAACTGTGGCATACATTATTTTTCAAAGCAGACTTGAACATTTGTACATGAGTCTCCATGCCCACCGTTGTTGTATGTGGTTACTGGGAATCAAACCTGGGCCCTTGCACTTGCAAGGCAGGTGCCAGAACCACTGAGCTAAATCCTCAGCCCCACATTTGGTTTTATTGTAATTTTTTAAACCTTTCATTTTTAATTTTATTAAGAAAATTTTTCTAATATTCAAGAGGCAAAGAATAACATAACAAAACTCTATATGCCCTGCACTGAGAGATAATAATTTTCAGTTTAAGGTTAATCAGACAGATCTACATTCCTTTTCTTTCCTGTAGATTAATAGATTATTAATCTTTATAAACTATAGATTGTTTTAAAACAAATCCAAATACCTTTTCATTTCACCCACAATGCTTTGTTATGATTTTTTGAAATAGAAGGATCTTTTTCCCACATAATTTCAACATCATCAAACCCACAAAAAAATTTTTAGTATCAGCAAAATATACAGTTATCATTAAATTGGTTCATAAATGCACTTTTAAAGTTTGATTGGGCCACACATTGCATTTGGCTGAGACATTTTGTTCATGTCTAATCAGTGTATGTTTTTATTAATATTACATTTTAGAAATCATTCTACTTTTTATTGACTGCATATGCATCCCATAATGTGTTTTATCTGGCCCCTGGGGATGGATGGTTAGACTTTTCTCAGCCACTTATTGTTATAAACTACACTACAATAAATAGTATCATATATAGCTTCTCACACATATGAAACATGTATGTAAGATAAATCCTTATGGAAGGCATTACATGTTTAAAAGTATGAGGTGGTACAATTTGTGGCAGAAATGGACAAATTTTCTCTCAAAGAGATTATCCCTAAAATACATCTGTTTCTCCAAACCCATACCAACATCAAGTGTTATACAATTTGGGCCAATATAGCAGGTGAAATATGGTAATTGCTGTTTCATTTTCTTAACTGAGAGCAAAATTAATTATCCTTTTGTATGTTTATGTAATGTATACTTCTTTCTGTGATCCACAATCTTTGATAATTTTTCAATTGGAATGTTAGCTTTCACTTACTAATTTGCATGATCAATGTTATAGTAGAGAAATTTGTTATTACCTACGTGTATTACAAATATGTTTGTTGTGTGTTTGCCTGTTAATTTCTTTGTGGTATTTTCTGATGCATTGTATTACACCAACGTATCCTCCAGTCTGTGGCACAACTCAGTTGGAGAAGACTTAAAGAGAAATTGTACTTTCCAAGTCCTGAAAAGCAGAGACCAGTCAAGACTCGAGTAGCAATAAAATGAAGGAAGGGCCATGCAATGGAAGAGAACTAAAATATCAGGAATCATGAACATTAACATTTGTTGGGGCCGGGAATTTAACTCAGTGGTTCCAGCACCTGCCTTACAAGCACAAGGACCCGGGTTCAGTCCCTGGTGACCACATTCAACAACGTGAGCATGGTGACTCATGTCTACCAGCAATCAGTTCCACATACCACAGTGCCAGCCATGGTGGATCACACCTATAATTCCAGCACTCGGGAGGCAGAAGCAGGAGGATTGCTGTGAGTTCCAGGCTGGCCTGGGCTACATAGTGAGTTCAGGGCCAGCCTGAACTACAAAGAGAGATCCTATCTTAAAAAAAAAAAAAAAAAAGTATTTGTCAAGTAGCTTTTACATTAACTTCAAAAACATGAGGCCATGGCTAGTAATGGTTCCAAACTTTCTTTTCCATCCCTAACAAATGTAGTCAGTTACTATCTTGCCAAGAAACTATTAAAGTCACCTTCTATACTGAGACATGAATTCCAGACAAGATGAGACATGGGCACATTATGAATGATTAGAGATAAAGTAAAATGTAAAGCTGAATCCCGTCTTAAACTTTTCAAGTCAAAATAATGATAAACTTCACACAGGATCTGAAATAAATGCAATCTGAAAGTTGAAATGATTGTAGCACAATATTGTCCTTTACAATGCAATCAGAATTATCAATTATAGCCACAGCAATCCTGAATTCCTTGTGAAGAATTGCCAATAAAAATTCCAAAATCAGCTTTACACATGCTGGGAATATCATGACATCTGCCTTCAGAATTACTTTGCTATAATTGCCAAATCTCATTATAGCTGGTAAAAATTATTTTCTTTCACCTGAGATAAGTGCCTGTGATTTTAAACAGCAATACTTCAAAAATGATGATTATGAATCTTGTTAATTATAGAGTGGTGTTGTGTTTGCTAAAATGATAAGGTTCTTACCAATGACTTATATCACACCAGTGTTCATGGCTATGAGAGGCAGTGTACCTAACACTGAACAGACTTAGGCAAGGAGGTAATGTAAGAGCTCATGTAACAATAGGTTCAAAGGTAGATGAGTTTGGGAGTTTCAAACAATGCCATTAGAGATCCAAGTTCTTTTTCTGTTTCTCTCTGGTGAAAATTTGAAATTTGCAAAAGAAATAAGCTTCATCTCCAGCCTTTGGCTGCCAAGTCCAAGTCTTTGGCGTTGACTTCATCCTAAAGCATGCTTGCTTTTTCATTGCAGGACATCTTCAGGTAGTAATGTGTACTCTATCCACCTTTGTTTATGTCTGTTGTGTAAGAGGAATTTCTCCCTGTTGGGTCCAAACTGGCTTGGGACTATCCAGCACGAAACTAATCACTGGGAAGAAGCATGAAATTTCAATGTGTTGTAGAGCTTAAATTGTTGAGACAGTTTGGGTTCTGAGGAGTTAATCACAATACTTCCCATAGCATAATAATATTGTTCAATATTAAACCAATGGAATGAGGTATGATTTAATTCAGTGACAACCTGTTTCTGATGCATCGCAGTCATTAATACTAGAAGTGGGCGGCCCATCACTCCATTGTTTTCTGTGGTCCCAAAGTTTATTTGACAAAACAAGCCATGTCCAGAGAGCAGTTCCTTTAGAAAATGTCTCTGGGAAAAGATGCGATATGTATCAATGAAGATGTAAATGAGTCCTAGCATTGTATGTTATATATTGTGAAATAGAAAATGCTCAATGTAAAATAAGGTGAAAGGGGACAATGTTGAGATTGTAACAAAAAAGTAAGGAAACAAATTTTATATATATGGGGGGGTGGTAGGGTGGGTGGAGCTATGGGAAAAAAATGAGAATTAAGTTGTGTCTTATACTGGTACAAATCCCCATTATGGAGTGCAATCATGATGTCTATATTTAATGTACCAATAAAGATAATTAAAAAAAAAAAAAAAGAAAATGTCTCTGGGTAGGTTTTCTGATATCTACCTCTGCCTCTCCGTATTTCTTTGGAAATTTCATAGTGGACAAAGGACTACTATGTTCTTAAAATTATTCTCCAAGATTCCCAGTCCTTCTCTTCATACAAGTATTTAGCGTCACCTCTATAGTGTAGTATCCACTTTGCTTGAGTGCACGACTAGATTTTATAATTTTGGTGAGGTTTTTATTTATTTAGTTTTGGAGGGAGGATTGACACAGGGTCTTGCTGTGTAGTCCAGGCTGGCGTTGAATTCAGTATTCTGAGATTACAGGCATGTGCCACTATGCACAGCTGAGATTTTATAATAATCTTGGAAACATTCAGGTTAAAAATAGTTAGTCATCGGTTGGTTGTGATTAAAAAGCAATTTGCAAACACATATCTGCTTTAGGGTGAGATTATAAGTCCTTAAGGTTATACATTTGCAATTTCAAATTGGTTGTACAAATGACCATGATCTTGTTAAAATGCAGAGTCTAATAAGACAAATCCTCATCAATGATTATGTTAATCTCCACCAGAGCATGAGGACTTTCTGAATCCATAGTGAGGTGATAGAAAGCAGGGACAAGAGTGGGAAGAACAAAGTAGCCCTTTGAAGAGGTCATGCTAAAGTTTGTACTGTTTTCTTACCAAAAATGAAGGATGTAAATGGAAATATTTTACCTGTTCTCTGCTGTCCATAGACTCAGGCCAACCGACCATTCTTTCCACACATGCTATTCAGCTACAACAGATGATTTTAAGTGTTCTGGTTAATTCTACTTGTTCCTCCCATGCATTTCCCAAGCCTGGATCTCATGTTAAACAGTGAGTACTGGCTCACAGAACCACAGCTGTCCAGGCTACACTTAAGACCCTGTGACCAGTTTTCCAGTCAGTCACTTGGCCTCCATTCGCTTGTTTCTACCAAGCTCTGGACTTGCAATACCTAATGATATCTATCTATTGTCCTCCTCTCCTCTCTCCTGTGGCGTTGCTAGCCACATTCCTGACCTCAGCCTATGAGACCCCACAAGAATAGGTTTGGACAAAAATGCCAAAGCACACACCTATCTTCGTGTTCTCAACTGTACCTTTTCTACTCCCCTCCCTTCCACACAAGCTTCTGACTTTTAGACCAGTGTTAGGTAGAATAATAGGCAGAAATTCTATTTCTTTTGTCTAACATAGCACGTCTTCCAAAATAAGCATTTCCTCTTAAGCATTGCTGAAACTCACTCATCCAGGTTCTGTTTGGACTTCTCTGAGACAGCCCATTCCGTGGTGGGAGAAGTAGCTTTCCACTTGAAAAGTTCCACAGTCTTACCTGACAACTGGCCTCATTGTATTACTTCCTTACTTTGACCCTAGCTATAATTTTTGTCATTCTTCCATTTGGAAATTTTTCAGAATGTTAAAGACAGCTACTACCTCTCTAAAGGTTTCTCATTTTCCACTGAAACACGACTAGTTCCTTTAATGATTCTACATTTAACATGATTTTCCCACTTTATTATCTGAGTAACCCTCATCCATTTCTCATTTATCAGTATCCATCTTATAATTTCTTGCCCTGGATATTTAACAACATTTAAATACTGAGACAAGTCCATACAGAGCTCTATACTAAATATCAACCCTGGAGATGAATAATTTGCTTGCTTCCTTATTTAAACAGCCAATTCACAGTTTAGACTTTTATGGCATTGGGTCAACTGAAGTATCTAGGGTCTTTTTTTTTTTTTTTTTTTTTTTTAACAGGAATGCCTAGTAAACCAGCCATTCCTCATTCCGGGAGATAGTTGATATAGTACAAAAAACACAGTGCATAAAATGTGTGTTTTCAAGCTTCAGTGCTTATGTTTGTTAACTTTGAACAAACTGCTTTGCCCTTCCTGAGTTTCCACCTGAAAAACAAGGTTATGGAGAGGATCTGCCTTGCCTCACTTATGGGGTTTTTTGAAAAATCAGTTGAGATGATACAAAGTAAATTGCTTTTGATTTGAAAACACAAAGCAAATCTTAGTAACACTTCCTTAGTAGCTCATGCTTATATAATCTAGAATCTATTTAGTTTCTAAAAATGCTAAAAAGTAACACATCAAGGTGTTTCCTGAGTTTATAAAGACAAATGGAGTCAATGAGTTTTTAACATAAAACTTAGCGTAGCCTTTATTTTTATATCAGTTTCAATATAATCACTCTCCCTTTTATGCACATTATTTTTGTTTTCAGGCTTGTGCTTCACACAGAATCTAAGGCAAAAGAGAGAAAAACATATTCAGCATCCATGTGTTAATCAGTAAGAATAGGAAAAGATTTTTATATTATTTTTATTTTTACATATATAATAAGTAACTTACAGTTAAAGTTGAAAAGTCCTTTTCAGTCCTATTTGCCACACTCTCCAGAATCGAAGGCCAGCATGGAAGGCTGTACATCTTCCCTGTCCATTTTTGGTATTGTATTATATAGATAGACACAAACAAGATATGAGGGTAGTATATTTTTAAAATTGTATGAGTGATACTAAAGCATATGCACTGCAAATTGCTCGAATTACTCAATAGTATGAAACATACAGTTTACATTTGTTCATTCTAATCAATATATTTGATCTGTGCTTAGAGAATAATGCATTTATAAATTTCTCTATTGGTTAATAATTAAGGTGCTTACCAGTTGTTTTCTAATTACAAATAGTACGCCAACACTCATTGTTCTAGATCTTTCCTAATGCTCCCATTCTAAGTTTTCTCAAACGTTTACATGTAAAGTGAAATCGCTGGGTTCTAGACCATGTGCATTTTAATATTTTTTCCTATGAAGCTTTTTAAAAATTTACAAAACAATAGATTACCTTCTCATTTTCTGATTTCTTAGTTCTTTATATTCCTGCAATGCTATTCTACATCTCATTTTACTGTCTAATGTATGTGTATTATATCCACTGTAGTAGCTGCTAGTTGTGCTATCTATTAAAATACACACACAAACACATGCACACAAACACATACATCATTTATAGATAGACTAGAATGTCAACTTGAAAAGTGACATTTCATTTGACACACTTTGGGGTATTTGAAAATTAAACATTCTCAATTCACCTTAATGTTTTTGGTTTTTGATTAGGAAATTGTTTTGAAGCTTTTAAAGGCTTTTCTGCACAACTATTTTCTCCACATTTCCTAACATCGAACCACATGAAGGTTCTTTTGTTATCTATTTTGTCAAGTTCTGAATCTTCTTTGCTCTGTTATTAGTTACACCTCATGCAGAGTTTTATATTCTGGCTAACATAGACTTATACGCTTGTTTTTCTTTTCATTTTTTAGTGAATGTTTGTAACATAATAATGATGTTCATTGTGGAGAACTAGTACATGCAACTGATATATCTTGATTATTTTGATCCTTTTTTTTTGAGACAGCGCCTCACTTTGTGGTTCAGGCTGGCCCCAAGCTCAGCCGCGAACTCACATCACAGCAATCTTCTTGCCTCTGCCTCCCGAGTGCTGGGATGACAGGTGTGAGCCACCATGCCTGGCACTGTGGTATGTGGTACTGGTTGCTGCTGGGGTGAGTCTCCACACCCAGAATTGTATGTAGTTACTGGGGAATTGAACCTGGGCCTTTGTGCTTGCAAGACAGGTGCTGGAACCACTGAGCTAACTCCCCGGCTCCTATTTTGATCCTTTTATCCATGTCTCTCTTACGTCTCCTCCTCCCCTTCCCTATTGTCAAAAAGTCTGTTTTCTTGTTTCCTACGTTGTCTTCTTTATTCTACTCATGTCGTTATTTCTTTGTATTTTAAGTTTCTTCAATAAAAACACCCACATGATATATGATTTTCTGTGTAGGATCACACACATTTTAACAATAAAAAAATTATCAAATTTCTATTCAAAATTCAGCAATGAGAATGGTACCTTTCTCTACATCTTTCCACTACTTGACATTGTCAGATATTTTCATGACTCCTTTTATTAAGTCTGAAATGGCATCTCATTTTAATGTCTCCATTGAACTTCTTTTCATAGGTTTCAGGCATTTACATGTTTTGTTCTGCAAATTGTTTGTTCCTCTCTGCATTGTTTTCCTAATGATGCTGTAACACGTCACCAGAAGTGTAGTGTCTTACAGTGTCATTGCTTATTATCTTACAGTTCTGGAGACCAGAAATCCGAGCTGGGTTAAAATTCATGTATTACCAGAGCTCCACTTTCTGTGGAGGTTCCAGGGGAGAACTGTTTTCTTTGCGGAGTTGTGTTTTATAGGATATCCAGTAACATCCCTGGCCTCTACCCTCTAGAGCCAGGAGTAAACTCCTGAGTTCTGCCAGTCAAAAAGTCTTTAGATGTTGTAAAGGTCCCTGGAGGCCTCAAAGTCGTCCCTCTGTGAAGCTTTATACTCTAAGTCATGCTCTGTTTCTGATGATACTGACTGAAGGTTCAAACAGGGGTGGGTGTTTGATGCACAGATTGAAAGAAACATTCTGTCTTCTGAAAGTTATAGTCATTTGGGTAAGATAGGCAAGTAGACATAAGATTTTCAATCTTGGAAAAATGTGACAAGCTGTTCCAAAAGACATAAAAGTAGTAACAGCAGACAATGAAATTTAGATTCCATATCATCTTATATTTGAGAACATGAATGTGGTTATTGTATGCTTGGCAATAACACTTCTGCCTTGATTTTCTAGGTTATTTATAGATGTACATTGCTTAATATGCCACGTATACTACTGAAGTGAAAAATCCTTTTCCATTTTAATCTACTCTTGCCTTATATTAAAAGAAATCATAATTGTGCATGATGTACAGGGTTAAAATAAGTTATTTCTAATTTTACATGAACCTGAAAGTTAACTGGGAAAGTAATTACTATCTGAACTGTACTCTGTATAATTATAGGATCTCTCTATAATCTCCATAGCTTTTTCTTCTAAAAATGTACAAAACCGGGCATGAGATTTAGGTCAGTGGTTCCAGCACCTGCCTTGGAAGCACAAGGGCCTGGAGTCAATCCCCCGGTAACCACATACAACAATACAGGGAGTGGAGACTCACGCCCAGCAGCAATCAGAACCACATACCACAGTGCCGAGTGTGGTGGCTCATGTCTGTAATCCCAGCACTCAGGAGGCAGAGGGAGGAGGATTGCTGTGAGTTCAAGGCTGAGCTCAGGGTCAGTTAGAACTATACAGGTGAGACCCTGTCTCAAAAAAAATGTACAGAACTTTCAATTGCTCTATGTTATTAAATTCCTCGAAAGACTCAGAACAAAACTTTTTGTCAATTTTTTCTCTATATCTGAGTAACCCCAAAGCACCTAGGTTGAGGTTCTTTATTTTCTTGCTCAAGCTCATTTAATATTTTATAATTCTATGATATGTTCAAGTAAGCCATGTCCAGTGTAACTACATGCATGACTCAGAAACTCTTTCATCATTTCTATAGATCTCAATTATATTAACTGACCCTAGGGGTAGGGGCAGCCATTGTGAGAAAGCTTGAACATGCTCAGAAAGAAATGAGTGTAACAAGAGAGTTGAGAAGGAGTCCCAGGACCAGGAAACCGGAAGTTCCCTCTCCTCAAGATTTCCACTCCTGAGAAATGAAGGGGGAATGTTGTGGAAAACATGGATTCTAGACTTTGGGCCACATGCATATCCACTCAGATGTACCTTCTCTGAAAATTAAAGAGGTTCTCATATGTGGGATAAGTGAAGGAGTAAGAGGAAACCAGATGTCTCTATGGAGAGCTATTTAGCTTTCTAATCCACAAAGTGTGAAGAAGAATTGGGGAAAATATTGACTTCAACAGTAGAATTTAAATGCCCTGTATCCCCCTGGTAGACATGATAATTCTCTTAAGGCCAATTTATAGCATGTACCTAAAACAATAAAGTTAATACATACTAAATATTAATGACTTTTGACAAGATCTTCAGCCCAAGTTTCATTGTCTGGTGAAACTACCCATTTTTCAAAGTCCACAAAGACAATTAAAACACACTATGTTGAATTCTACAAGAGAGTTACAGGTAGAGGACAGGAAGAAGAGAGACTGGTGCATTAGAGAAAGTCTGAAGACAGTCTAGCTGGTGGGGTGCACAGAGAGGGTGGGCAGTCACCGAAGTGATGATAGTGGAAGTGGAGTAGGAGTGAATGATCAGATTTGTTCCTTAGGATTATTTTTAAGGCCACATACAGTGGAAGATGGAGTATCCAGACAGAAGTAGGAGACCCAGTGATTGGCTCAAAACTTCTCTGAAGAGGAAGAGAAAGTTTTCAAGTGATGTCCCTTCTGGCCATCCTTTCCTAGTGGTCCTTGCCTTTTTGACAGCAGATCTTCTTCCATTAAGGCTCTCAAAACTCTGGTTATCCTTCCATTTCTTCTCCACTCAACTAAAGCTAGAGATGCTGAGTGGGTGTGAGGATAAAGGCATGGAATGGAGTCAGAATCCTTGGTTTTTAATTCTAATTCTTTTATTCATAAATTCTGACATCTTGAGCCAGTTACCTCACGCTTCTACTGAAATCTCCTGTCTATAAAATAGAATATGTTTTAACCTTACACAATAGTCTTTGGTTTAAAACTCAAATGTGAGTGTGTTATGAAAGTGACATAGAATAATCAACAATTTTTTTTTTTTTTGAGAAAAAGTCTCACTTTTATAGTTCAGGCTGGCCCTGAGCTCAGCCTTCAACTCACAGCAGTCCTCCTGTCTCTGCCTCCAGAGTGCTGGGATTACAGGCCTGAGCCACCATGCCTGGCATTGTGGTATGTGCTTCTAATTTCTGGTGGACGTGAGTCTCCACTCCCCGTATTGTTGTATGTGGTTATGGGGAATCGAACCCCAGCCCTTGTACTTGCAAGGCAGGAGCCGGAACCACTGAGCTAAATCCCTGGCCCAACAATTGTTTTTTATTAATATTGATTCCATGTCTAACTCTTATGTCTCCAAGTCCACACACAAAAACGCACATACATATACATACAAGCACAAGCATATACACTCACAGAAAGATGGAGAGAGAGAGAGAGAGACAGACAGACAGACATATAGACAGACAGAGAGAAAGAGATCACATGGAAGATAATGCCTTTAACATGAAGTAATATGAACTGATACTTTTGACTTTCTACCTAACAAGCTATATGACCATGGACAAGTCATCTTGAATTAATAAAAGCTAGTATTGCCTATGAAGAATTAAACTAATATTTTCTAAATATAAAAAAATAGTTTTAACTGCTTTGCATATTTTAACTCATTTCATCTACACAACAACCATCCAAAAGAAGTATTGTTATTGTTCTTCCCATTTTATGAAGGAAAACACTGAGTCACAGAGAGCATGTGTAGCCTGTGCAGAGAGAGCAGAGGAGAGCTGGGCTTCTGCTCCAGGCAACCTGCTTCTAGAGCTCACATCCTCAGCTGCTACAGTTCCCTGCTAGCTCTGCATATTATATACACATGGCCATTTTATTCTGGTTTAAAGAGGAGATTGTTTCTATACTCTGTTATCATCTGTAGCTGCCTTTGATAACTCAGCAACATTTAGATCTATCTCATTAATTTTCTTGGAATAATCTCATCAGAATTTCAGAGCTAGGCAAACTACAAAGGCATGCAATGCGTCATCCTTTCCTATTTCAAATTATTTGATGGTTGGTGACTTCGACCATTTCTCCAGGGAGCCTGGTTTTTCATTTCATATCCCAGTAATTCTTTGAATGAAGGTCATTTCTAAATCCATCCTCTCGATTGCCTGTATCACTTGTTTGTGGTTGCCAGTTTTCTTTGGTCCTTCTTACCTACTCTTAAATATAATCACGCACAGTCTCAGTCAGTGGCCCTTCATCCTGTAATCCACAGCATTTCTCAATCCTTGCTCTAACAGCTAAAGATAAATAGAAAAAGCAAACGTAAGTTTAATGAATATTTCATTCAATGAATATTTATTTTTTCATACTGTCACATGCATGGAATATGAAAAATACATTGAATTCAGAGTCCTTTCCAAGCTTGTTTAAAAATAGAACTGAGTCCGTCTCTCTGTCTCTCCATCTCACATACAAACACACGTACTCGCATATTTTTAATTCTTTCAACTTTATCAGGAACTAACGACAGAAACATAACTCAACCAACACCTCTGACATTTCACTCCAGTGTTCACTCTCACTTCCAGGCATGATGAAAAGTGCAGGGAACTACACTTAATCTTTGCTGAAAGACCAAGAGGCAATAAACTACAGGATAACATATGCAGTGTTCTTCTGCTTGGGTTCGTGTGGAGTGGTGAAACTATTTATAAACTTTCTAATTGGGGATGATCAAAAAAGTTAGAATCAGTGAAAATATGTTCAACAGTCATTTCAGAAAGTGTTTAGATAGCATTTCATTTTAAAATTTTTAAGCTACAGGGATCTGGCACTCCAGGAAACACTGACTATCTAGAGACATTTTTGGTTGTTACTACTGTAGGGTAGGATGTTCCTAGCAGTTAGTGGGTAGAGGCCAGGGATGCTACTAAACATCTAACAACACACAAGAAAGTTGTACCCCCCACATGACAGCCCACACAGGCAACAAAGAGTAACCCAGCTTTAAATATCAAAAGGCCCAAATTCAAAAGACTCCTAAAACATTTAACATAATTTTTGCTTGCACAATCCAGTGTCCTAAAATGCACTCTCCCTACAGTTATACAACATTTTTTGCCTGCAGACAACTTTGATGCATCTAAAATTTCTTTTACAACCCATTCATTCCAGAAATAAAATGGTGGGTGCTATCAGGTTGTAAAGATAAACCAGGCCCTGGGGCCGGGGAGTTAGCTCGGTGGTTCCGGCGCCTGTCTTGCAAGCGCAAGGACCCGGGTTCGATTCCCCGGTAACCACATACCTATACTGGGTGTGGAGACTCACGCCCAGCAGCAACTAGTACCACATACCACAGTGCCGGGCGTGGTGGCTCACAGCTGTCATCCCAGCACTTGGGAGGCAGAGGCAGGAGGATTGCTGTGATGTGAGTT